>CAJUYH010003553.1:15311-47044 GCA_910591685.1 Galerucella tenella | reverse complement strand
TCCCTATTTTGATAATGAAACGAGCGAATTTGCAATGACAATAAATTAAATGCATTTTAGTATTCAAATAATCAAAAGATTGTTGTGAATGGCAAACGTTTACATAGCAGCGTGCTAAAAATATTTTTAACACTAGTTTTAAAAGTATTTTTAACACGCTGCTATGTAAACAATCGTTTTTAACATTGTTTGCTATCATTAAAAGTGTCACTTTTAATGACAGTTGTACAAAAAATATATTTTGCATTTGGGTGAAATTGTTTTTACTATTTACTACTTTACTATTTATTACTTTTCGACGTCTGAACAGTAAGTAAATCACTTACCGACGTGTTAAACTTAAAAACTAGTAAACACAACCTACCGTCCTGACAACCGATGCTGTAAATAAACAAAAAAGATCAATCGCGCGAAAAAAATTATGGAAATAATAGTAAAAATTTATCCGAACAAATTCAAGTGGATCACTAGCACTGCGAATACCAGCTTCGCATAAAACTTTAATTTAGCATCGGTGGTTCAGTGGTAGAATGCTCGCCTTCCACGCGGGAGGCCCGGGTTCGATTCCCGGCCGAAGCATATGAATCACTGCTTCGTAAACTAGAGAGAGACTCAGGAGAGAGCACACGCTCGCAAGTAAGGCACATAACGAAGTAACGTAACATAACGTAACGTAACGGTCAGATCTTTTGCGTCGCGACCCCCGGTCGCTCAAACCTAACCTGACGTAAAGAACTAGTTTTAAAAATGCATCGGAAACTTATAGCATTCAAGTATCTCACGCTAGCACAGTGCAAACTCGAAACTTTAAGATGCAAGTGAGTTTAAAAAAGAACTGGTGCCGAGTCAGTTTAGTTATAAACGGATAAAATGCGTAGCTAAAATTTGCGATATAACATGGTGACTACTCTCCTTTTTTCCTCCGGATTGGGCAATGTGCTTGACGTTGACTGACGTTATTAATCATTGAAACTATCCAAGCGGTGACAATCGGCCGAACAAAAATAATTTCTCCACATGCACATAGCCGAAAACGCGGATTTTTATGCATGATATTCGGGTGAGTAATCCGAACATGGACGGCTGCACTGTTAAAAGTGGGTGCGTACCAGTGCAAATAGTCGAAGAAGCTATTAGAGAGTTGGAATTAATGTGTCACTTTTGAAAAGTATATTTTTAAATGGAGTTTTGAATTTTTCGGAGTCTTAAGTATAATATGTATTAACTGGCTACATTATACTGACTATATAACTTCATAATCGTGGAATAAAAACTCACCGTGCTGCCTCTCGACAGTTTAATACAGAGCTTCACAGGATTTATGTTCAAAGTAAATAAGGATTGTTGCTTGGAAATGTGATTAATCCACTTCTAGCGCAGTGGAATGTGAATAAAAATGCCCAGAAAGGAATAAAAATACGCTCCGGTGCCTTTTTTGTCACAAAAAACGATCATTAGCACAAAGTAAACCTCTTCCAGTATAATTTGGAATTATGTAAATATTGTTCGACATTAAGTTAAATGAGGAGTACAAAGTCAATTAGTATTAAATAATAAATGACGATTTTCAAGCTAGTTGATAAGTTAAGTGAGCAATTTTATGGAACTAGTTGAAGTGTTTGTCCAACTGCTCCAATGTTTCACAAGTACTTATTTTCTATGGAAGGAAATTGACATGAAAATTATAAGATTTCGAATAAATCAGCTTCTTTCTTATTCATAAAAACTTGAGGACAAAAATTTTTTATTTTAAATGGTAATAAATTAGCGACTTTATTATAAAATTATACTTGAAATTTTAAGTTGATCAAACATCTGTAACTCTAGATAAATGTAATTGGAGATCGAATAATCAACACCGGAGGCACAGGAGAGTTTGTTTTCCAGCCAGTTTTTAGTTAGATAGATAGATAGATAGATAAATTTTATTGCATTGAAAGAATTTACAATTCTTATTACAAGAAGTTCGTTCTTCACATACCAAAGTGCGAAAACGAAACAACAACAATAATAAAGTAGGAAAAAGCTTATTAAAATATACTTAATTTAACAAGAAAAAAAAAAGTTCAAACACAGTAAATTTAAATATAAATACAAAGGCCCTCAGCTTCAAAATATTGAGAAGATAATTCACAACTTTAGTTAATTTAAAGAAATCAGTGGTGTTAAAAATATATATTAATTCGCCAAATGTCTTCAATTCTGAACATATGCTATCTCCTCTAAGTTCATTGTATATTGGACATTCTATAAATAAGTGCATTAATGTCTCGGTCTCATGCAAGTTACAAAGACTACAAGTTGCAGTCATATCTACTGTGTATTTTATACCTCGATAATAGATTTTTAGAGTTTTGGAGCTACATAGTCTAATTTGGGATATTATTCTAATTATATATATTGGGCAAGATCTTTGCAAATAACAATTATTTTCAGACAAAATTAAATGTTTGTATATCAAAGGATACGAGGAGTTTATTATTCTTTGTTGATCATGTGCTATTAATTCATTTTTATATGATTGTAATATGTTATTTAAAACTTTATTGGAGTTATTGTGCAATAATTCTAACCACAGATTATCACAACCGGCATAGTCGAAGTACTGCTTAACTTGACCCAGAAAACTATACTTCACACTGTGACTGTTGATGGCTTTTAACCTCAAGAAGCATTGTTTAGTCAATGAACTATCATCCATGATCTTCACTCTAATTAACCACAACAACGCCGATCTGAATATTAAAAAACTCAACTTAGTTTTAGTTTCTACTCTCACCATATAATTGAGAGTGCAAAGGGGCAGACACAGCAACCTTTTAAAAAAGTTTACCTGAACTTGTTCAAGTGAATCAGCATATCGTAGTCCCCAGATTCCAATTCCATATGAAAAAGAAGATAAAATGATAAAATTGTAAAGTTCCATACGAGCATTCCAAGAATGTAGTTTAGACCGACCAGTTTTTAGTTCTAGAAAACACATAACTTTCAGAAACTTTACTGTTTCTTGTGAAGATACAACATCTCAAAATTTAAAAATATCTGACCAATATAGATTGATATGTAATACATTCATTTGGCTCGGAAAAAGTGGTTATTTGGAAAGTTTCCCGGGAGTTTTGAAAATTGTTAAATCCATAGATTTTCATGTGCTCTTTCCATTTTGCGGTGCTTGGTGCCAAAACTATTGCCCTTATTAAAAAATATAAATTGGAATAACCAATTTTCAAAACTCCTAGGAAACTTTTCAGGTAAAACTACCAAATAACTGTATTAATGGGACTTATTTTTTGTATATCTATTGTGTGTTCTGTCATATTATGCTAAAGTTCTCTGCCTAAATCTGTTCTTATTACTGGACTCCACCTCAGCGTAGTCAGGCCTCCTAGTAAAACAGTTTATGTGCTAAGGTTTCCTCATCCTATTGACAAAACCTGCATATGTATGGTTATGTCTCTCAGGCGAATGCTGTTCATGTGTTTGTTGAATGACAGGATGGTAGCTATTCGTGTATTCTGGATTAGTGGATACTCCAGAGTTATGGCAATAGTTCTTTAATAAGCTCTTTGGCATGTTTCATTGCCTGGTCCCGCTATTCTCGAAACTCAATTTTGGACTGAGTACTGCTTTCTGTTTTCGTTTGGCGTTTTCATTAAACTACAGTTAGAGTTATTCTGGACCAATAGAGGCACATCGTGCTTGAGTAGACTGGACACTCTATTTTGACTGTCATTGTATGGTTTGCTTATATATTCGCTTGGCCTTTGGAGTATATAAGGCATTGGTCATTTCCTTGGCCTTTTGCCACTATTTTTTTTGCAGTGATGTATTGCTACATCTTTTGCTTGGAATATCGTCATGTGCTTCCCCGCCCAATGGCATTTCTATTCTAAGGTCGGCTATCATTTATATGTAGTCAGCTTATGAGCGCTTGCTCTCTGGTTATCTGGTGACTGATCTGGCTACGCCTTGTTTGTAGGCATGATATGGCCAAATTGTTGATGTTGATATTGGGGTTATCTTCATTGATCCCAAGACTGCTCTTGCTGCTACTTGTTGATTACGCTTTGCACAATTTGTGTATGAACCGAGACAAAAGTGTAGTATCTCCACGGATACAGTTTGTGACTCAACAACTGAAAATTTGGTGCTATTAAGCATTATAAATTCATTTTGATAACAATAATTGTTAGCCATAATCAGTGTCCAATGTGGCGAAAATAACAAAATAAACAACACAATTGCGATTTCTGACTGTTGTCTTACACATTTTTCAATTAATCTTAAAAAAAGAACACAAAGCACGCCTACTACGGATTTAAAATTTCATTCTTTCAACCAGAGAGGATTTGGCATTAATATTTTCACTTTATACGCTTTTGATAATACTGAGATTGATCTCGCTCCGACTCCTTCTGGATTGTTACTTGGCGTAATTGAATTTTCACTGAAATTATTTCTTCACTCCAAACTTTATTCCACTTTTATATTTACAATATAAACCCTTAACGCAAGCAGATTAAATATAGGAACAAAGCAATATTTCCAGGTCGGTCTGAGAAATGAATGTAGCATTTTTTATGCTTATTTCACATTTTTATTCAGTTCATTCAAGTTGCTATTACAATATGTATAATAAAAGTTGTTTTTCCCTTATAGTACCTCATAGTACCTATTTATTCAACCTAAACTAGAAGTATTTTATGAGTTACTTGTTCTTCTACCTAGAGCAATGAGTGCTGACGACCATAAGCTCAGAGAAGAAGCAGACATATAAAACTCCTCTTCATCCATATTGAAACCAAATTGATGATTGACGTTAAGCGCCAATGCAACAAATAAAGAGATTGAATGTCGTTAAAAAAAATGATGGTAATTATTGCAGGCTCTTCCCTAAGTAACCAATAAATTTGGAGGTTAACTAAGCCAGTTAGCAGGGCTTAGTTGCCTTATGCCCGTATTCACCAAAGTAAAATATCCACAATTAACTTTTAATTGTGGTTAAACAGCTAATTTTGTATTCACCAATTTTTTAATCAGAGAATTAGTGCTTAAACAAGAAATTAGCTTAATCGGCCAAATTTGAGCGGTTTTAAAGATAATCGCCGTTTTTTCTGACAGAAGTGAACATAACAATATAACCTATAAATTTATCTTGTGCTGTACAATTTTTGATTTTTCGTTGGTTTATTTTTCTTTGGAACATGGGAAATATTGAAGATCAACTGTATGACGATGATTTGGACATTATTGCAGATGACTGTCCTGGGAAAGAACTAATTCGGGCTTTAAAAATGTTAAGTGTTACCAATACAAGCTAAAACATTCGTACTTTGGGTGGTAACACTGAGAATATATCCATGTTGCCAAGTTGTAAATCAAAGTTAACCCTGATTGCTTAATTTTACCAAACAACAATTTGGTGAATAGCAATTTGACTTAATCATGATTACTTATTTAATCACAATTACCTAATCATGATTAGAGTGGAAGATGGTGAATACGGCCATTATTGATCTTAAGAAAAATTTTTAGACGATGAAAGAAGACCTGCCGGAACCTTTCTCATTCTTATTTAAAGACAGTTCAAAATTTCAAATTTCGCGGTAAAATACTTCTAGAATATTGATTTTTGGTCTACTAGTTTATTGCACCACAAATCACAAAAGTGAAATAATTTATTAAATATTTGAATGAAATCTTTTTAGGAAATATATATAAACTATTTCACCAAAAATCAAAATTGTGAAGAAATTTGATGATAAATACAAAAGCTGAAAGGCTGAACGCAAAGTTCACGTTTCAATATCTTTTCTAAATGGAGTTGGTGGTGGTGAAAGAGGAGATAGTACTCGATCCTCTTGTTCTTGAAGCATTTTTCTATATTCTAGCGATGATATATTCAAAGACCTTAGTTGAGATAATACTGAGAGATCCAATTGTCTCAGATTGTACATTTCTTGTTTCAAAATTGCAAATTTTGTATCAAGATTTAATGACTTTTGAACATAGTATAAGAGGAATGTGAGGTAGTTGAACGCTTGTTTTCGTAATAAAAACATTCCTTCACGAAAAAATATATAATTGTCAACTGTATTACTTTTTAGTCATAAGAAATTGTGAATATTGTTACTCGCTTGATGGCTATTAATATTTGTCGATCTTAACAGTAAATTCAAACAAACGAAATTTCTGTATTTCATTCGAAATGTCTCGTGAAAGTTGAAATATGTTTCTCCTTCTTGTTGAAATGTGAACAGCAATTCTGACATTCACTGTTTTGCCCGAAATAATAAATGGGAGTATTTGTTAATTATGTTGTAGATGTAACTATATAAATTCTCAAAAGGATATAGAAACGGTAAAAGGAAATGTGGTAGTGCATTTAGATGAATATGAAACGTCGGAATAGTTAAATTAATACGACAAAGAGGTTTGTTCCATCGAGGTGCTTCCCCAATTCCCAGGACGAATACATGATTGTGGTGAATGGAGAAGTTTAATATGGTTGATAGTTTACTCAGTTAAGTGAATAGAGAACCGACATGTGGTGACACTTTTAGTATTTGTAATAAACCAACAAAACAAGTGAATAAGCCTCAAAAACAATCAAAATAATTTTGAATTGTATGTATTATAAATACAAGTAATACTAACACAATGTAAAATGAATAATAATAATAAATCTCTACAAAATTTCACGAAAATCAAACACTACCTTAGAGTAATTAAGCCTGAATGTATAATTTATCTGGGACACTAATTTTTAATAGAGTAAAGCAGACAAAGGCAGAAGTAGAAACACAAATAAAAAATAAACCTCTTCGAAAATTTAATCGTACACCTATGATACGCCGTGACCCGCGCAAGACTCCGTTTCACGTAAGAAGCAGCCACTTGAAGTTGCAGTCGTAGGCGCGAAAATGTTGTCAAAGCCAGCGCCATATTGTAAAATTAACATTCGACTCAAATCAGTAGCGTAACGTTTCAAAATTTGGTAGATCACAAAGTAACGATATTAAAAATGTCTAGTTTGAATAAAACATATTTAGGAATTGTTTGAAGCTTTGAAGCTTTTTGAGGTAGTTCCACATACAATAGACACTGGAATATGGAAATACTTGGTATTTATACATTCAAGTTGACGATTGGCGTTGTTCGTATGTAACGCCAATGGCATGAAACTGTCGTTACCGGACCGAATTTATTTTCTGCGCAAGACAGTTGGCAAACTTCAAGTGGCTTCTTCTTATATGCATCAATTCGGTATTATTTGCAAAGTTTTTAAGTTCAACTATCATCGGTAAATCGGGATCGCATGCTGTAGCAACAATGTATTTTTCATGGAAATAGCTAACGGTCTTATTAATAAACACGGAGTAACCTAAGACTAACGTTATTCTATGCTTAAACCATCAGTTTGACAGATACGCTATTAATAAACGCATTTTAGACAGGGAATAGGCTACTCCGAGGTTAGTCTGGGACTAACTTTGGTAGTAATTTTAATCTAAGGAAATAGGTAGTTTAAACTCGAAATAACCTTCGACTAAATATAATTTTAGTTTTGTTGAACTGTCAATTGTGGTATAAATATGTTGTCAGATCGTAATTCGAAATTCACTTTGTCGTTTTTGTATTATCAGTTCATATTATTATTCAGTTTATTATTATTAATTATGTATATTTACTAAGTATTTATGTTGGTTCAGTGAGTAGTAATTATTTTGTGATGGAAGGAAGATATTATTATTCGGATGATTTGAGAATAATGGAAGGATTGGAAGAAGCAGAGGATATTCGTCCGATCAGAAACATTAAATGTTATAAAATTCGGGCTAATCCCTCAAAAACATTGTTATAAGAGGAATTTGCAGCTATCAAATCAAAAATAAAATATTTTCATAATTTTTTATTTAATTTTTCCTTTTTTTTTGTTGCACAAATTTTTCATGTACTTGCGTTGCATAGTAATCTGGAGTTCCTCCACAGCACGCTTTTTTTGATTTCTTCAAATTGCAACTGAATTACATGCAAAATACGGAAATACTACTTTTAACACAAAATACAAACTGAGAGATGATAATAATGAGATAACTTGCTATTTTTGAAATTAATGAACAGAGCACTGACACATGTCACAATAAAAACCAGAACAGATGTCACCATAACGTTACGTTATTGGTCAACTCCTACCATAAAACTGTAACTATTACCTTCTTGTCGGAGAATATTAATAGCAATTGTAATACTCCTTTAAACCGACGCTAATCTCAGAGTAACTGGTCTCTGACTAATCTAAGAGTAACGGCGGCGTAAGAGGCGGCGTAAAGGTGCTGTATGTGTAGGGAGATGAGTTTGTTGTGATGGTGAGGGTTGCTGGTGGTTAAAAAAACATCTTAAGCTATCATTAGAGATTGATACTTCCCTTTCTATTCTCGCTCAAAAGTACATTCACCACTCAGTTTACATAAAACTATTTTCACTTTATAGCTATGGTTAAACTGAATATCCAAATAATGAGATACCCACTGATTTTGACAAGTAAAACAATTAGATTGGGCTTTAGAACAAACGTCAAATGCACAGCAATTAGTAGAAAATGTAATATGGAAAGCGAATCTGAGACTGGAATGAATAATATCACACCACAAAAAATCCCTCCCTAAATTGGAGAAAAGAAAAAAAATGCATTCATAAACGGGTGATTGATAGTAGTGGACAAAATATAATATTTCACTCGCCTATAATGGCTGATATTTATTTAGGTGTTAATGTCATTTGCTTGCGACATAAATCATTACATGCTTGTTGAATAGTGCACTACTACACCAACCAAGTCACCTCTGAAGGTGAACTTTAAAAGTTGTTTATAATATTTGGTCCTGTGATCAAAATATTGTTGATATCAAAAACGTTTTTTGCAGGTGACATTCCTTATGATGCCAATTGAAATAGCGTGGGCGGCCACAGTTCAATGGTTGGCTGGGGATGCAATGTGCAGGATAATGATGTTCTTGCGTATATTTGGACTGTATCTCTCCAGTTTTATTCTAGTTTGCATCAGCATAGACAGGTCAGTATTTAATTTGAATCGAAATTACATCCAACAAAACAGAAAGGTAGAACGTGTCGCGGGACACACGGTAGGAACTTTAGTTCCTTTCAAGCAAAAATTATGTAATACATCTGACGTTATAGATAAATAGATTGCATATTACTCGGTGGTCGAGTAGTAAGCAAACCAGACTCTCATACGGTAGACCTGGGTTCGATTCCCCGTGAAGAAGTTTTTTTTATTGTTAATTTCATTTTTAAATAATTATTCTGCTTGATATTGATAACAACAACAGGTGGACGTTTGAAATATTTAGCAGAATATTCATTATTATAGATAATGGTACGGTACCCTTCATGAGGGAGTCCGACTGGCAACATCTACTTATAACAGCATCGTATATTCAAAAAGGGAAACCGTAGCATTATACAAATTGGACATTCAAGAACTGTACGTTTACCACACAAAAATTAGTGGAATCATAAAATTAAACTGTTAAATTTTCAATTTGAAGTTATATTACAGTTTATAGAAATTTTCATTTTCTAGATTTTTTTTGTGTCGTAGAAAAAATATGCTGTTTGACTTGTGTGGATTGTCCATATCGCACTTGAATGATTGAGCACTCCGCCTACGGCGTCGTGCTCAAACTTTCGTCCTCGTGCGATATGGCCATCATATCCACACTAGTTGCACAAACTACTATTTCTATCAAAAAATGCCCTTTTACATCTAAAAACAACCTGCCAAATGTCAAATCAATTTTAAAGTTATCAAAGTTTTCAAAATCTCAACACCCTGTATTTCGAAAAGTAAATGTGCTAGAACCCTTAATCCTCATATCATTTTGTCCAATTTTAGAGAGGAATCTACATGCAATCGTTGTAATTACCCTTAACGTTCGAGATGCTTATACAATTTTTTGCGCGATCGTATTGAAATAAATTCCGAATGAAATAATTTAAATTTTTTCGAAATGAACGAAATCTCAAAATTGACATTTATACTTCTCGATCAGTTTAAAATATATTTTGCATTTTGGTGAAATTGTTTTTATGTTTATTACTTTTCGACGTCTGAACGGTGAGTAAATCACTTACCGACGTGTTAAACTTAGAAACCAGTAAACACAACCTACCGTCCTGACAAACGATGCTATAAATAAACAAAAAAGATCAATCGCACACAAAAAATTATGGAAATAGTAGTAAAAATGTATCCGAACAAATTCAAGTAGATCACCAGCACTGCGAATACCAGCTTTGCATAGAAACGAGAGAAAGAGAGACTCAGGAGAGCATACGCACGCAAGCAAGGCACCTAACGAAACAACGTAACATAACGTAACGTAACGGTCAGATATTTTGTGTCGCGACCCCTGGTCGGTCAAACATAACCTGACGTGAAGAACTAAAGTTCCAAAAACAGAATTTTTCAAGTAAACTGAAGAGAATCTGGGAAAATTGTGTGACATTGGAAAGTCACTAAAAGCTTCACTGATTTATTCTCACTTTGTAGAAATATTAAAATGACTAGCCAATTTTCAAAATGTATTAAGCGCTTTTTTAGATTGCGAAATCAAGACATAGATTGATTGATGAAAAAAACACTTGAAAGGAAACTGGGTCATTTTGATTATTAAATCAGTGCTGTACGATTATAAAATATATATTCCTAATTCCGTCCTTTTCACGAATAGCCCTGTCAACATATACACGAAAAGAGTGGTGGAAAGAAAATGAAAAAATTCCCATAAAGCTAGAGCTTCGACTGTCAAGAGAATCAATCCTCTTTTATACGATAATCATGTAATACAAAAACTTCCGCGTATATTTCTCTGGAGAAAGTGGGAGCTTCATTATGGAAAAGCGAACGTAATTTTGATTTCACTAAATTGCTCTCGAAAACATGTTGAAATAAAATTAAACATTAGGTCACTCTCAATTTTTCAGCCACTCTTCCAAATCGTGCACTCCTGTCTTCTTATGCCCAATTCTTCAAACTTTTGAAACCAACCGACTTAAAAAGGATACTCGATAAAAAAAATCTTAAGACAAAAATTTAGTATGCCACTGGAGTCAACTGAGTAGTATGCAACTCAATATATCATCAATTTCCTGCTTCCAGGAACAGCCCACTTCGACACTAAGCCCACAGCTTCTCTTGAGTGATCGTCGAAGTTGACAAAACCGTTTCGAACGAGGAAATGTCAGTCTTCCTAACAAAATTGGGAATGTACCCTATGACCTACTAATATCCTAGTCTCCATGTTCCATGTATAGCTTGTATTGTATATTAAAATTTCACAAGTTTATCAACAAGACCAGATTTTCTCGAGGCACCGTTTATCATCAAAATTTCATTTCCGAAGCAGTTTTTAAGTAATACCCTAGATCAATTCTTATTGGAACACCCGGTACATCGTCAGTAAGTCTAATCATGTTCAGTAACTGAAAACCTGAAAATATTGGAAGCTCCTAAAATGTCGCTGAAGACCGCACTTTGGGCTCAATTTGTAGGTCAAGGCAGGTTTACCAGAAAAAACGCGATTAATTGAAAATTGGGATAAAATACTATTTTCTCAAAAAATATGAACAAATTAGGTAATAAAATAGACTCAAAATCGAGTGGAAGAAACCCCATGGAAGCTACGGGTCTTCCCATTGCGATGAACTTTGAATCATCGGAAAATGTCAATTTTTTGCGGAGTTATGGAACAATTCGTCCTCCCGCTTACAAGCTAATGCATAGACATCAAGCCTTAATCCTCATAAATGCATCTGTCACTCATAGCCATCTTATTCTCACAGACTCCCTCAGTGCTTCAAAAACCTTACAAACCATTTACTCAGACCATCCTCTCGTAAATAAAATGAAACAGGAGCTTTACACTGCCCAACAAAACCGCAAGAACGTTGTTTTCATCTGGATACCATCCCACATAGGAATTCATGGCAACGAAGAAGCGGACAAATATGCCAAACAAGCTGCAGAAAATGGCGATACGGAAACAACTAGTTTATCAGTGAGCATCAATGTAAAAAGTGCAGTTAATGCTCAAGTGAAGAGTGCGTGGGACAACCGGTGGAAAAGTGCGAAAACTAAGTTGAACGAGGTCAAATTAAAGTCTATATAAAAAAGCCTATATTACCCAAAAATCGCAAAATCGCCGTGATCAAGTGCTTCTAACCAGACTACGCTTAGGCCACACTTGGCTATGTATGTATGTATGTATGTGTGATTTTTGGGGTGACATTCACTGAGACCTAAAAGGTCTATTGTGCCCCCTTACTTCTACTCAGTTTCTGAGGAGAGTCTCAGAAACTAGTAGTTCCTTTAGTCCTATTTCCCGGAAGAATTTTAGGATGTCTGCAAGCTTCAACTTAGGCAAATGTTCCTTTTCTATCCAGGAATCTCCCAGGTGCTGTGCTCTAGGATTCTGAAGTGCTGTGCAGTTGGAAAGTATGTGAATGGAGGTTTCTTCTTCCATTCCACAAAATCTGCATTCTTCTTCCTCCACTATTTTGAGCTTTTTCAGGTGCCCATTCAGGGGACAATGTCCCGTTAGGATCCCTGTTGAAACTCTTAGCGCAGTTTTACTTTGACTTATACATTCTTTTGATCTCAACAGGTTGTAGTCACCCAGAAGAGTCTTTGATTGTATAAGCCCTACTAGATCTTTCCAATGGTCAGATCTTATCTTTTTCTCGGCTTCACTTATTTCTTCCAATATTACATTGGGGCTGATTCCGCAAAAGGGTTTGGGCCCCCAGAAAGGTATTTCAGTCCCCCTCTTTGCTAGTTCATCTGCTATTTCATTTACTCCTATTCCAGTGTGTCCTGGAATCCATAGTAAGGTGACTATGTTGTTCTCTCCTAGTTCATTGAGTTTGTCTAGGCATTCCCACACCATTTTGGAACTGATTACACAAGAGCTCAGTGCCTTAATGGCTGCTCGACTATCCGACATTATGATAATCCTTTGTCTTCTGTATCCTTTATCAATATTGAACTGGGCGCACTTTCTTATGACGTGGATTTCCGCTTGAAAGATACTTGGGGTTTTTCCCAAGCTTTCAGAGTGTTTGGTTCCTGGCCCGAACACTCCTATCCCAGTTCCTTCTATTGCTTTTGAGCTGTCTGTGTACCATTGAATGGCATTCTTTCCAAGTCTGGTAATGGTATTTGGATCCCATTCCTTCTTGTTGCTCATTTCCGTAACGAATTTCTTTGAAAAGTTATACTTTACTACACACTTGACTAACACACAGCCATCTCTTCAGTAACGATCCTAAACCAAAGTGTGACTATTGTAATGAAACGCTAACTGTCAAGCACCTGCTCATTCAATGTCTGTCCACAATTAATGGCGAAGCGACAGCAGGCGAAGCTTCAAGCATGTAAATTAGCGGACTTACTGGGACCCTCATGTAATGTGCAAAACTTGAAGGCGTTTCTTAAATCAACCGATGTTCTGAATCTTATATAATTTTTCTTTTTTGTAACTTTTGTACACCACAATGACGCTAATGACCTCCATGGTCGATGCGTATCAATAAAAAAAAAAAGATTTCCTACTGGCAGAGCAGCGGCTGAAATGAGGAGACTTTTAGGTCTTATTTTTCTCGATAACTATCGAATTTTCGAAAATAATGATGGGTACCATTTCTGTAGATAATAAGACGATCTTCATTTTTTTCTGAAAAAAAATTCTCTTCATCCAATATTGAGCCAGATATTAGCGAGAAGCCCGTTTTCCAGGGTTCAGGGGACCAAGGATGCACCTTTTTTATCGATGTCAAAGTGATTATAACATTTCCATAACATTTTAACATTGGAGAAGGCTCGTTTTCACGTGACAACAATGTCGCGACTTCAGTGCCATGACACTAAAAGTTGCGACAATTTTAAACATGAAAAACTCTAAGTCACGTTGTCGTGGTAACAAATTGAAGCCGTGGCATTAGTGTCGCGATATCAAAATCATGTAGATATTTTTGTGACATTTCACATTAGTTCCACGCAACATTCCTCGTGAAAATAGCAGTGTCGCATTGTCGTGACCACGTGTGAAAGTGAGGTTAAAAATATAGTATTGGTTCACAAGGTAAACAATGGAAAAAGAAAATGTTGTTTCCGATATCGTCCACTTTTTGGAGGAATATGAGAAACTGCCTCGATTGTGGAACAAAATTAATCGTGAATTTAAAGATATAATCGCAAGAAGCAAAGCGGAAGAGCATCTGTTAGCTATAACTGAGACTACAGACGTAAAAACATTGCACAAAAAATAAGGAGTATTGTGTATGCCCCAAAGCTTTTTTGGTTTCAAGTTGCAAGACCAACAACAGTAACACCCGTGCAGCAGCCGCAATCACTTCATTCGACGCCATTTTTAATTTAATACAAAAATCGTGACTATAAGCGCTTTCGATTATTTACTTTTAGCTGCTAGTAGCAGCTCGTAGTGACTGAATTCCGTTCGTTTATTACCGGGCGTGACGCCTAGTCTTACCTTCCCCTTGCCCCTCAAGCACATACCGAAAAGTATGAGCTTCAAGCCACGGACATTAAATATTTGACGTTTGTCCGGTTCGACGTTTATTTAAAGGTTAAGATTGTACCGATTACGATTTAATACAATTTAAACGTTACTAAAAATATCTAAACATGCAAAATTTTATTATCAAAAACATTATAATCGAAAACTGTTCTTCTAACAACACAGGAAATTCATTGGCATTGGCACATGTCAGGTGCTTTTGAGGATCCTAAGAAATCGTGTTCGTTTTGCTTAAAAGTCGTGACGACTGAGGCGTCACGCACAAGTGCTTGAAGCCCAAATAAACGAAAGCAACAATTAAATACATGAAAACAACCACTAAAAATGTCATATTGTCATGACTTAAAGTGTCATCACATTATTATGTCGCATGAAAACGAGCCTTTTTTAATTATCGTTTGAAAACACCTGTCATTACCTACAAATTGAGCCCAAAGTAAGATCTTCAGGGACTTTTCACGAGCTTGGTCCCTTCATCTACTGGACTACTTGGTTATAATACCAATTATAAGGGAAATTTGATCTTATTTTCGACACATTCCCTTCTCAATTTATTGGACACACATTTTCCACGATTAAACTGTCGTATTTATACAGAAATATTGTCAGAAGTTTGTTAAAAGCAAGAGAACAACCCTTTAATGTTGGACGTAAAAATATTATAATCTCCAGCAATTTATACAGAATTCTCTAGAGACTTGAATTTATGGATGCGAGTTCTAATTTCTTTGCCTCGCATAACGTATAAATACTTTGTTTACAAAATTAATCGTGCTCAATTAAAAAGCATAATAAGTGGCAGAAATGATTTCCTTTCTGGAGGAAATTATCCACAAAGAATGTTGCATGTCTAAATTTATTGTTTTTCTCAAGCATTAGTATAGTCTGGAAAATATGAGATGAATAGTCCTCTTATTGGGCCACACTGTTGACGACTCTGCAGTTCGTTGGGTCGCTGAATTATTTAAACTTTTCAAGAGATCGATGTATTTTTCTGGCTTTCTGTTTACCTTTATCGGTAATTGGATGGAATTAATTTCATTACGGATGTTTGCGAAATATCAAGCTCTCTTGATATTTGTCTAAAGATTTGTTTTCAGTTGATACAGTTTTTCTGCTCCCTGATTTGGATATAGATCTTTCACAAAACCAGTTTAGTTAAACTTTTCCACTAATTTACTGAATGTGGATATTGTTATGGGATTGTCAGATAGCCAGGCAGCTCATTAAGCACTGAGCTCGAACAGGATCAAATCTAAGATGGTATATAACTGTCTACGATCCCTTAAAATACTAGGCAAGGAAAACAGAGTCATTTTGACCTGGGTACCGGCGCATCGAGGAGTAGAGGGCAATGAGGAGGCTGACACTCTGGCAAAACAGGGATTGAAGACTTCAACCTATCGGACCATTTTTTGGCATTGCGGAAAGCACTTCTAGATCAGCCATAGCTACCTGGGCGGAGAGGAACACCTTTACGTACTGGGCAGACATACCGGGGCTCTCTCACTCAAAGGAGTTCATACACTACCCTGCGAGTACAAAAAATAGACAGATCCTGGAATGGAGTAGAACAAACCTACGCATTCTGTCGGGACTGCTTCCAGGACATTGTCGACTAAATTACACCTAAAGAAGATGAGTCTAGTTCAGACCCTGGACTGTCGGTTCTGTAATTTGGAGGACGAACTGCAGAGCACTATGCTCATAAGGTATAATATATTTGGTTTCAGTACCTTAGAGCCGAACGACTTCAAAAAAGTATCACCAAATACAACCATGGACTTCGTCAGAAGCACTGGCTTGTGGGGTGAATTGTAATCTCTAGGGATGAGCCACAACGAAGGTCGCAGTGGAGGTGGCGAGAAGTCCCTATTCACATAGAACCTTACCTTACCCAACACCAACAATACAAATGTATTGAAACGTCAAAGTTGTTTTGGAATGGAGAACATTAAATGAAAAATATTCAGTAATTCTCAAGGATTTCAAAAGGCAAAATAGTGGATCTAGTTGCGAAAAAGGCACTCGCTACGCTCAATCCTTGCATTTTCACAACTCGTGCGCAAAAGTATAACTTCACGCACTTGTATCATAAATAACTATTGTGACTTTTTCAACAATAAAAAGAGTACGGAAAAGTGAACTATATATGAATGAAATGTTTGAGCTAGTTCAAGTTCTAATATGAATTAATATTAATTTCCAACGTGCCCAAATCTAGTACCTTTTGATTTTATACATTTCATTTGTGAATAATAGAGAAAGGAAAATGGACTGGCGTATTTCCTTCAAATTTAATAATATTCAACACAAACATTATTATGTAAATACCGTGTTATTGCTTGAATTAAACTTATATTTGAATAACTAACAAACAGTTTCTGCCTCGAGAGTCATTTATTTTTGCTTATGTCACAGTTCAGAAGTTTTGGCAAACTTTGAGACCAGACTAACTGTTGAAGTAGAAGTAACTCAACAATTATCTGTAATGAAATAACAATGTGGTCTACTTCAAGCCATGAATTTAGATTTAATGAAACATTTTAGCTCGAGGTGATGTCATAACCCGCAAAAAAATTGAGGTACTAGAAGATATATTGTGGAGAAAGATTCAATTAAAAAGAGTACATAACTTTTTTGTTTCCATTATTTTCATTTTACAGTAATAATGATAAGTTGATAAAATAAAAAAAAGGATTGAATTCACATGACTGGACTCATACATTTTTTTCTTCAACGTTGCACTTGAGCTGGATTATGGAAAAACCGCGCTTAGAAAAATAATTTCCTCCTCCTTTGGAGTCATCACCAAGAAATAGGAAGAAGAAGGTTAGGGCGGTTAAGGTTCAGTACGATTTCGTGGCCCCAAAACTGCCAACCCCACCACTAGTTATCTTATAGGTCTAACTTTGTGTTCTCCTCAAAGATAACTGACTAGTCGTAGGAGGGGGGCACTGTCTTATAGGAACAAAAAGGTAGGGAGATGTTGGTGGGAAAACGATATTCGAGGAAACGGTACCAGGGATAGGAGAGGGACATCCATCTAAGTTGGAGCCTGCAGATCCTAAAATTCATTCGGGAAATAGTACTAAAGAGCTTCTAGACTTTCCTCAGGAGATAAGTAGAAGCAATGGAGCACAAAAGATCTCCTAGGTCCCAGTGAATGTTACCTCAATATACATATATATCTGCATCGTCAAAGAATCTGCATGCTCTACTGTCCTTTTTGAGATGTTTTAATGAGAATTAATGTGATTACTGTGAGATCAGATTTTTGTGAAGCATCTGGAGCAATTAGTAAAATAGCCTGCCTCTGTAACTGTATCTGTAGAGTAGGGAGGGTGAGTGTAGGCTCACAGCACTTAGGCCACATGTGACCCATTGTACATTCTCCCGAAGAGCTGTCCTCCTAGATCATCGTCCATCCTGTCCTTCTCAGGGAGGTGGAAATGTCACTAGGAGACATCTCCTTTATATCGGCAGGTGTAGGCCAAGACTCGCCGAACACACACTCACCTTTTGACGATAACTCCCGACACTCGCATAAGACATGCCTGACAGTTTCATCTTCCTGTTCACACATCCTGCATAGAGGTGTGTCCACTAGCCCCATAGTATGGAGGTGTTTCCTTAGTTGACAGTGGCCAGTCAGAAATCCTTCTGTTAAACGTAGGTTGTTCCTGGTCATCGCCAAATATTTCTTCGGCGCTAGCTTCGCAGGATCGCCCAGGGTGATCCTGGCAAGACTGCATCCTTTGATTCCATCCCATCCCTTAAGGAATTGAGCATGGGTGTAACGTTTGGCTAGTTCCGCAATTGTCGGAAGTCGTTGGGCCATAGGTGTCACTGGGTCCTAGAATTTTTAGTCCAGCGGCTTCCCTGGCTAAAGAATCGGCAATGCGATTTCCTTTACTCCTGTCGTGCCCTTCAACCCACCTCAGGATAATATTGTTATCTGCCGAGGCGTTAGCTAAATCTTGGTGGCACTCTAGTGCTAGCCTCGATATAACACGTTGTCTGTTCAAGGCTAATAGGGCTTGTCTACTATCAGTGCAGATTGTTATGTTTTTGCCAGAAATTCCTCTTCTGGTTAGTTCTTTTGTGGCAATCAGCTGTTTGAACCACGCTGGTATTGTTCCCCATTGCTCACTTAATCCTTAGGCTTAGTGCTCTCGAGTAAACTCCAGATCCTGAGCCTTCTTTTCTTTTTGAACCATCTGTATATATGCGTATTGCATTTGCAGCATCTTGCTCTGTGTTCTGTTTCATTTGTATTTTGTAGGGTTTGTTAAACAAAAACCTGGGTTCAATTGCATCATTGGCTGCCTGCAGCAGAGGTAGCGCAGTAAGCGCTTCCTGTCATATGCTTAACCTCAATTGGCCCAATCCTACTTCGGGGCTTACACCAGCCGTGCGCAATCGTACCATGGCCATTAACGCAACCTCCTTGACGGACAGGTCCAGAGGGGTCAGACCAGTAATTAGTTCCATTGCTGCGGTTGGTGTTGTTCTCATGGCTCCTGTGACCTTTAAACAAGCTCTCTCTTTCGCCTGTATTACTTTCCAGAGTAGCCTGGTCCCTTTTTCCATTTTCGTACTTTTTGATTCTGATGGTGCATAACTCGGCATAAAACTTATTTATACTTGACCTTTGTCGCATTTCACGTTAAGTACGATGCTTTAAATAGCTTTTAAAATTGATTTTAGCAGAAAATGGGACTATAAGGTTTAAGATGAAATTCCATTCCGTTTTTTGCGTAATGAAAAACGATAAAAAAATTTCCGGAATATAAAGTTGGCCCAGTAAAATTTTACGTTGCGAACACCCATCAATCATTTTCATAAAATAAGTTGTAGCAGTTTAAGGAAAAAAGGTCGAATCAAAATTTGAATGGTAAACCAATCATATGCGCCGATGAATTCGGCATTTTTGGACTGGAAAATTATTAAATTCATTTATTTCGGGAAATGACAACAAATTTGATTACAAGTAATTTCATCATTAAAAACATCATCCAGAACCGTACTAATTTTTTTTATTGCAGATTCTATGCGGTGTTAAAACCACTGGATATGGGTGGTGGCAGAGAAAAGGTGATGGTGGCAGCTGCTTGGATAGGAGCATGTATTTGTAGCGCCCCTCAAGTAAGTTCAATTTGAAGGAAATAAGTTTCGATGGAAGTCGGAAATTTAAGAAATTTAATTAGCTACAAAAATTTTCCCTGAAAAAGTTTCTCTACTTCCTGTAACTAGCATAAGAATGCTTTCTGTGATACTGCAGATATCCTTTGAAGGACATTCCATTATCTACTCTCTCGGATTTTAGTTTAATTTTCCAGTACATAATTTTTTCTCAAAGTTTACAAAAACAGGCCAGCCGTTAAAAAAAATTTCGGATATTTTCATTTTCTTATAAAAATTTTTTTCATGAGGTGGAATAGCCAGATTTGCTGTTAATTGAAGGCGGATATTTGGAAGTATTCGCATCTTGGGCTCTCATTACTATGAATTGTTGAGATAATTTGGACCCCCTGATCAGTAAGACAGTGTCAAAAATCTGTTATTTTTCAGTTTAACTTGCTCACAAAATAACGCACGTAAAAATACCAAGCCGTTCTAGAGAAATCTATTTTTGACCATAGACCATGTGGTATTATTTATGACCAATATTTTTTGGTTACACCCTGTATATATTTCGTAGTAAAATCGTTCAAGCATTGAACTAGTTCATAATTCTGAGTTGGTATGCACTTCTATGGTTGAAGTTAAGTTAAACAAGTTCAAACTGAAACACCCAATATTGGATACTGTTCTTTTTGACTGTGGGGTAATAAAGTAATAACGTTGTTGATTCTGATCATTAATGGTTTTATCAACGGTAGAAACACAAGAGCTTTTTTTATCGGATAAATTTCTCTTTGCAACGAAACAGTTTTGCCAATCACTAATTTTACGAGAAAAACTGACAGGATAAAATGTATCTGATAAAAGAAAAGCTCGAGTGTTTTTTGGCAAGATAAATTAACGACGGAGTATATGGATGAACAACAACATGTTTAAAATTCAAAAATCTGACAGACTAGTTGACAGTTTTTGCAGTTTTGCCAACACTCAATTGCTGTGAAATTATAAGTAACCAAACTTGCGACTCATTGTCATTGTGTAAAAGTGACGTCCGCTTACTAGATATTGAGGAAGAGAAGTTTTTATCCGTTAAAAAAGGATGCACCTTTTTTATCGATGTCACTGTCATGTCTGTAATCATTCTATAACTGTAAACGAGAATATTCAAATAACGTCAAGCATTGTCACCAACGAACATTTTCCATACAAAAAAGTCACTACATTTGTCAAACTTCTTTCAGGTTTAACTAAACATCGTTGGAGGCAAATCGATAAAAAACAAGAATTTCTCGAGCTTATTTTTTTGCCACTATACTACCATATAATATTATATTTGGAATAACTTTTTTATTTGTCCCGAACGCTATTTGACCACAAACGGAATTATTACAGGGATCGTTTTCGCTCATAATAAATCATTTCAAGGAAACACAAAGGATTATGTACTGGCACATGGAACTGAGGAATTGTAGGCCAGGATTGGAACAGATTGGACAAATATTAGATACAGTTACACGGATATAGGATAAGTGTCCTACTTCCATTATAAGGCTCTGCAACTTTGGTGAAAGAAGCAGCCAATAACTGCTTAAATTAAGATATAATAATTATTGAATAAAATCAAGAAATAAAAAATTCTACCACTCGAACAGTTTCTCAAAAAACATTTGCAGTCAAGAGTATCTAAATTATAGAAATTGATTGATTAAGATGAACAGTTTTTCACATACTACAAGACATAGTACGAGATCCGGCTGCAGGATTAGTGCGCTCATCTGTTTTTTGCTCAAAACCAAATTTTTATGTATATTTATAATTAGAAGAATATATATTTACCAGGTTGCCTATCAAAATTTGGCCGCCAGTATTTTTAATTAAATTATTTTTAATTTATTTTTGGGAAAAAATTTCGTTCACTTGTTTTTTGAATAAAATTACGTCTACATCACGGTAATTTATATGAAGATTTTTAAAAATCACGGCTGCCGTTGCCCAACTGGCCGCACCTCTTTGCAGCCAGGTGTAAACAGGTATGATTTTGATACACTTATACGTTCATAACGTTTATTTATTAATCATATACCGAATTGAAGCTAATTTTTTTCCTATTCATTATCATATATGGTTGCCCAATTAAATCCGCCCGCAAATAAGGGTTGCTGATTGTTAAAAATGATAAATGTTCAAGATAGAGTGAAAGAGTAACATACTTTAAGCATGCGTCGAATGTTAGTGTTCTCAACCACCAGAGAGTAATAGAGATGACTCAATAAATACTCCAAAAATAAGTCTTCCTTGTTGAAATCACAAATTTGAAAATTACACCCAAAAATTAATATTGATTTAATATATTCAATATTGATTTGAGAAATAAAACCAAGGTGACTTAAGTGAAAGAATATTTTATTGTAAAAGTACTGTTTGAAGATTTTAACTGATTTTGTTCAAGTATTTAATCGTCTGTTACATGTTAATTAAATATTTGAGCAAATAAAAAATATAGAAATGGATCTTATATTTCCGTAAATCTTATTCAAAAATCTGAATCATCGGAGCTTTCAGATACACTATCATCGGAGCTATCACTTTCATCGCTACAGATATCAGAATCTTCGTTATTATCGTAAGATTTGTTCAAGGTATCACAAAGCACACTCTTAACTTGCGTTGGAGATGAGCCTCCCAGGAACCATGTTGGTTTTAGAAAACCATCTGATAGCAACCAGCTATTATTTTCCGGGCTGAGCTTGATACAGTCCAGTTCAGTGGCATTTAACCACATCAAATTAACAAAGATATTGTCCGTAAAAATTTTTGTTTCAAACATTTCCAGCACGGTGGAATGTGCGTTGAGTCCAAATCTTCAATTATTTTCAGAAACCTCTCATTATTTTGTTTTGAAGCATACATTTTGTTAAATAATAAAAATCTTGTGGAATTCACACTTTGACACTTTTTGAGTCACGAAAACTCTTGGACTGCATCGATTTTGGTTTCATTAAAGATGTCAGTATATAGGATTCGTCAAAGAAGCTCAAAAGCGTCGTACAGCCAGCAATCGCTATCTTCGTCTGATAAATGATGTTACGCGCTAACTCTCTTTCACTCTCTCTTAAATATTCATCATTTTCAACAACCAGCAACCCTATTATGCGGGCAAACTTAATTAGGCAACCATATATGATAATAGATAAAAAAATTAACTTAAACTTGGTATATGATTAATAAATAAACGTTATGAACGTATAAGTGTATCGAAATCATACCTGTTTACACCTGGCTGCGAAGAGTTGCGGCCAGTTGCGTAACGGCAACCGTGACTTTTTTGAATCTTTATATAAATTACTGTGATGTAGATGCAATTTTATTCAAAAAACAAGTGAACGAGTTTTTCTCAAAAATAAATTAAAAATAATTCAATTAAAAATACTGGCGGCCAAATTTTGATAGGCAGCCTGGTAAAAATATATTCTTCTAATTATAAATGTACATAAAAATTTGGTTTTAAGCAAAAAACAGATGAGCGCACTTATTCTGCAGCCGGATCTTAGACTAACACGTAGAACTCTTCCACAAAGTTCTTCGTTGTTGCGTTGTTGGCGTTTTATATGGAAAAAATTAAATTGAATAGTTCAATTTGGCGAAATATTTGAATTGAGAGGTATCACCCTGTGGGTTTTTTAAATGTCGATAAAAACTTAGCAGGTGTAATTGGAAGGCTATGAAATGTTCTTTTATGCACTGTCAGCCGCAAAGAGATATTTTGTTTTTCAATAAAGACGATGATGTCAGTGTAGGATATAACAACAAAGTGTCAAAAAGTGTCAAAATTCTCAGTCAGTCGAAAAAATTGAATTAAAATTGGAAACATTCAAGAAAATCGTATTTATAAAATTACGTATACCATCGGAAAGTGGAGAGTGAGTTTTTTTTCGGAAATTTGAAACTCTTCCAAAATCTTCATTTGAGACTTTGTGGATTTTTGGAATCTACGAGTTCGAATTAGTCAATGTTCATGTAAAAGACAGTAAAAACTAGTCTGTTGAAAAATTGTGCTTCTTAAATATCCATTTTTGAATGGATTTTCGTAATTTAATGGGTCAATTAATAGATTTCCATACTCAAATGTATTAAGAAACACAGTGTTGAGAAGTTATGATGAAAAAAAATTGAAAAAATGTAAAAATGCGGAATTTTTCGAAGTTTCACTCACTGTAACTTCTGAACTTCATGTTCTACTATATTTTAATGCAGATTTTTGGAATCTCCGGGGGTCGAATTAGATAATTCCCTGAGAGAAAATCATCGGCAAAGTTTAGTCATTTGCGAACAAGTCGCGTTTTTTCTACTAAATATTTCAGAATACTGAAGATCTCGGAACTTATGAAAAATTTCATGCTTAATCGAAAAGCGTTGAGTAGAGTAAGATACGAGAATTACAGTGAAAATTGCAAGAGTATGTCAAAATACGGAATTTTTCAAGTTTAAAATGTCTGTAACTTCTAAACTTCATTTCCTACAATATTCTTATGCAAATTTCCGGAATTTACGGAGTCGCATTAGTAAATTTCCAGAGATAAAATCATTGGAAGGTTGCGAATACGTATTTTGGAATTTTTGAAATATAAGAGAAATGAGAAAAAGTACATGGTTGCACTAAAAAATTCGTAGAGGCCATGATAATTGAAATTTTCAGTTGAAACTTGAAATCTATACTCTCAGATAGTGTGAAAATATAGGAAAATATCAAGAACATCGGATACATGAAATTACGAAATTACGTAGGTATACAGGGTTATCCGAAAGTGTAGAATAACTTTTTTCAGAAAATCCAAAAGTACATAGTTACACTAAGAAATTCGTTTCTTCAATAATAATAAAATTTTTCAGTTCAAACTCAAAATCCATACTCTCTGATAGTATATCGTATCTTTGAAATTATTGCCATTTACACACTTTTTATGTGAATTTTTGGAATTTACGAGTTTTAATAAATCGTTTTTTAAAAACAGTAAAAATTAGTCTGGTCGAAAAGTCGCAATTTTCAACATTTTTGATATGGATTTTCGGAATCTACGAAATCAAACTAAGAGATTTCTATACTCAAATATATTATAAAGTCAAGTCCTACAATATTCTAATACAGATTACACATAATCTACTGTTTTTTTCTACCTCTATATGCAAAACATGAAGGATAAAAAAATATTCCATTACCCTTTTTTTCAGGATTGAGCTTTTTTTTAATAAATGCTCAAATTTCATTAACTCACCAAAAGAAAATATTAAAATCCTCTCTTCTTCCACATTACCGATAAACAGATCACAATGTAAATAATCGCCTCGGGATCTGAAAAGCAAATATTGAATTTTACGTGGGCTTTTAATATTCAATAATTAATTTCCTCTTATTATTAATCAACTTCATAGGGTCAAAAAAAAATAAGGAAGGAAACTGATTTAATTAATGACGATACAAAAAAGGGAGTTATAAAAAACGTCAAAAAACTTTTCCAATTTGCTTCAACTGCTATAACTTCGACGTATTTAATTAGAAGTTGTAGAATTTATTTCCTTCTTATCTTCCGTGAAATATGAAACGATCTGTAACGACATCCTCATGATTAGAAATTTTTATAATGCCATGAGCGATACATAAATTGCTCATGAATTGTTTTGTGTGTTTCAGTTGTTGGTGTTTCACGTAGACGTTCACCCGAATGTTACGTGGTATCATCAATGCGTCATATTCAATACGTTTCCGACTTTCGCCCATGAATTGGCTTATCTTATCATGGGGATGGTGATGATGTATGCTCTACCCTTAGTGGTGATTATCTATTCCTACGCCTCCATTTTACTGGAAATATTCAGAAGAACACGGAATCCTACTTGTGGTATGTGAATAATTAGTTTTTTCTTAGATAGATAGTACAGGGTGTGTACATAAGGTGAACCATATATTTATCTTAAAATCTGTTTTATATACGAGGGTTGTCTTTTATACAGGGTGTACCAATCTTACGACAAACTTCGGTATGTGGGTTATTTCAAGAGATATCAAAAAAGGTTATTAACAAAAATAGTAGATGTGCTGGAGGTCCATATTTTAAAATTATATCGAACTATACAGAGTGCTGCATAACTCCGTTACAAACCAAACATATGATTTTTCAATTATGTGAAAGCATTAAATGTTGTATGTAAAAAAAATCCTGATTAATAATAAATTTTAATGAACAATTTATTCTAAATAAAACTAGCCACCAAAAGTATAATCCCAACCGTAATATTAAACTAGAGGTTTAAAATGTTCACCGTTAACATCAATGCAATGTTGCAGAATAGTTCAAATGATTGACTAACATTTCTCAGCATATCAACGTTAGCAGATCGAAATGCCGCACTAATTATCCTTTTCATGTCATCTCTAATAGCCGGGGATTTAATGAACTTATTTCTTACAAGACCCGAAAAAAATCAATATACTTTTGTTAAATCGGGTGACCAAGCTGGCCAATCAGTTGGGCCCCCTTTTACAGCATTGCATTGATGTTAACGGTGAACACTTTGAACCTTCAGCTTAATACTACAGTTAGAACTATACTTTTGGTAGCTAGTTTTGTTTAGAATGAATTATTCATTGAAATTTATCATTAATCAGGATTTTTTGTTACATACAACGTTTATTGCATTCACATAATAGGTCAATAATAATAGTTTACAATAAATATTACCAGATAACTCTGTTTTTATGAACTTTAGGTATAGGGAATGCTTGACAAAAATTAAAGTTACATAATCGAAGATTCTATTTTTGCTATAAAATACAGGGTGCTCCATTTGAAAGAAGAAATAAAATAACAGGTTCGAGTTTCCGTTCACCCTGTATATAAGAGAGAATATAATTGGAATTCAATAGGATACGGAGATATCGCATCATGTTACGAAACTCTGTTTGGCAAAATTCATTTTTTTTCTTCAACGTACAACAAGCGTTGATTTACCTACGATTTTCACATAAACGTGTCCATATCTCTTGAAGGACCTTGTATAACGTGGCAAAACCTCATATCAAAAGCTTCAAAAAAATGTAACCAATCCGAATTCGGTATAATATACAGGGGTTCCTATTTGAAAAATCATATGTTTGGTTTGTAACGGAGTTATGCAGCACTCTGTATAGTTCGATATAATTTCAAAATATGGACCTTCAGCCCATGTACTATTTATGTTAATAACATTTTTTGATATCTTTTGAAATAACCTATATACCGAAGTTTGCCGTAAGATTGGTACACCCTGTATATTGCATATAAAGCTAGATGCAGGAGGACCGTTCGTCGTTAGGGGTTGATTTTTGATTTCGATTCGAGTGAACAAATCGATATGTATCAATCAACAATTACAGTCCTTTGATCTTGCAGAGACATTATTGCCACATGATCCGCTTTCGAGGCAAATGTCGCCATAATTTTTTTGGAAACAATTGATATTGATTTCTCTCCTTCTGACAACAGATGCAGTACCCAAAGAGAAATTATTTTCTTCACAGATAATTCTTCATGTAACAATTTTTCGATTATGGTCTTTGAACTGCTCAATGATGGTCCAATTTCACGATATGTGACATGTCGATCTTTTTGGAACAGCTCACGTCGAGCCTCTATACCAACGAGAAATTGCCGACTGATGAAGTACTGCTGGAAACAGAAACCAACCCGGCAAGGCAAACACAAATTGTGAACATTTTATTTGCTCAAGACTCATCAAACTTAAAAATTCAGTTTAGGCACAGATTATAAAGAGAACAGACACGAATCCCGGTAAAACATCAAAGGATTTTCAGCTCCGTCGTCAATGACGTTGGACCTTTAACTCAGTATGGCCGCGATGTTGCCAGTTTAAAATATTTTTTGAATTTCTTACCCAATTGCAGAATTTCTAGTGCCGGATCTAGTGTTTTTGGAAGCTTCCACTAAATATTTAAAACTGCGCCATGAATTGAAGCAATAATCTTAATCGAATATATATTTATGTATTCATTAAATACCTATATGTACATTCCTATGATTTGTTATAAATAGAAATTAATCTGGGGAGATTAATTAATAAATACATTTTTAGATAAAACAAAAATCAACCAAATTTTAAAGTACAAATAATTCCTAATTTATTTATTTTCGAAGGGAATACAATATACACCGATGCAATTTGTAGCACCAAAGTTAATGTCGAAAACTTTAAAATTTCTTTCATAGGCCGGGATATCAAATTATATACTCTCATCCCTTGGAAATCGAAAGAGCTTTATTTTTCTTTCCGAATAAAATTTATTTGGACAGTCTCTGTATGAACAATACACTATCTCATTTTATAAGAATAATAATCTATACCACTATATTTTTATAGTTAATATTACCACAACGCACAATCGATTAGTCAAATAATACAATTAATATCGCCGATTGAACACCTTCAAACAATGAAGCAAACAAAAATGGCGTTATGAATTTTAAGCACAGATTACAAGTGATTTTGACGTTTTGATTATGTTAGGTTAGGTTAGCCGTCACCGTTATTGTGCATGATTGCCAAGGATGTGGTTTGTAAGAAAAGTATATATTTATGGTATGATTTTAATACATTATAATCTTTTCAATTCTATAATTGATAATTGATTTGAAACAAGTAATTATCGAATATTTGTATCTGTATAACTATCACACTTAAAAAAATGCTTATAAAATATTTGACCCATGATCGTAAATTGAAGGAAATATTATGCAAATTGACAACCCTGTTGACAAATTTCGCGAAGCAGCCCGAACGGAGCCGACATAAGACAATGGGCATTTAAATGGGTATATCCACCCATCTCTTTCTCTTTTTACTGTTCTCTGTCAAGCTTTCTCTTTATAATCTCTGGTTTAGGTACAGCTTTGAACGAAGGTGTGGGAAACCTGTCAAGTTAACTATAATCATGACAGCTTAATTTGACATTCGATACTTGTTGACAGGATACAACCGTGATGTTATATTCAACACTTAAAAGACAACCTTCGTATTTTTGGACTAAGTTGTTTGTATTTGTGAAAATTTTAAGGATCTAGATATTAAAACATTGTAAGCCATTGAGACCAATTTAAAAAATTGTTTTCAACAAATATATTTTTCGAGACAACATTCATCTCTGAAAGAGAGGTCAATATATTCTGCCAGAAATAACCACAATTCGCCCTTTCCACCTTCAAGGGTTACCATCTGAAGTAGACTATCAAAATCACTGAGCAAATATTTGAGAGGATATTGACTCTTTGTTGTTTTATTTTGAGAAACATCTGTTATACTTCCTTTTTCATGGTGTACTAGTTATTTCCATGGCCTATTTTACTCACATCTCTTTTTATGAAGATAATCGATAATTGTGCCGATACGTTTGGGATTAGTGGTATTCCCAAATATTATGGGTAAAATATTCGCCCAATTTATTATAGAATGTATTAAAGGAATATATTATGATCAAGGTTAAGTTTGAAAGTTCAATTTATCCAAAAATGTAATTTAAAGGGGATTTATATTCAAATCATGTTCCATTGATTCATTCCAAAAATGAGAAGCTGTCTAAAAATGGTCACAAGATCCTATTTGAGACTTTCAAGAAATTGTGTGTTACGTGTACCAACTCATTATAAGAATATCCAGAGGCTTTCTTTCTATTCTGAAATTTGTGTTGTAAATTTTAGAAAAAAAAGACACCAACTTGAACAATTGTAAACAGATATATATCACTCGAGTGATATCTTTGGTATGTTAATTTTCAGCTGCAGGGTAACAATCCCATCTTCATTCAAACAAATATTACCCTTTGTGGGCGAATTTATACTTTTTAAACAACATTTCAACAGAAAAGAATGCTCACAGTTCTATTATTTGTCAAAATTATCAGAAATACTTCAAGACGATGTAAATTTATCATGAATTCGATTGGATGCATTACACAAAAATTTTACATAAAAGTTTGAGGATTTTCATAATTCACCATTCAATCAATGGAAGATGAATCAGTACAATTCGAAGCCATGGACGAAGCCAATGTGAATAATGCAAGAAGAGTTGGTCATCATCAGTACAGGCTATTAACCATGTTATCAGTGCTGCACATGGTTGTATATCTCGGTGGACTCAAAATAATCATCAGTCGTACTGGAGACATGTACAGAAACAGGAACACAGCAAACTCCAGGTTAAAAAAACCCTCGGAGAAGCAGATAGGTACAGTGAGCGGTAACCTGAGAAGTACATGCATACAATCGACATTTATAGGGAGGAGCCTACTTGTCGGTTGTGCATGGAAGAGGAGGACTCAGCCTCTCACATTATTTTTGACTGTGAAGCAGTCATTGGAGATATCTTCTAGGACTATAGCATCCAAGGGAGGATTTCTCCAAGAAGGACCAGGTGGAAAGACTGTTACGCCTAATGAAGGCTACTGGTCTCTTCATATAAACGACAGTACTAAGAGCACAGAAAGCCTGAAGGCTGAGGTTCTGAGGACTCTAAGCCTCTCACCGGTGGTGTCGAATCCATCAATCAAGGCTGTCAGAAGTTCTGTTGCAGCGCTACATTGAAACACAATATCCCGCATTGCGGGACATTGATGAAAAATGCCTCATCGCTTTTCTATAACCATACCCAGTCGACAAACGCTTCAGAGTGGTTACAATCATTTTGATGAGACAAAGAATCCGGAGATTTGAGACTGAAGCTCAGCAATATTAAGCCAGTTTTAGACAGATTTATCATATTTCTGAATTTTTCCATTGTTTTCAATTTCTACTTTGCCAATTTAATGATAGTTATTCAATGCGCTTTCATATGTACTGTATTTTATCATGATACAACAAAACAGAAGATATGATATCGCGCATGCTTAAATTAGTTGGCAGTTTGCATTGTTGGATGTGTTTCTGTCGGTTAATTTTACATTTTTATTGTTGAAAATATTGCTCCACAGTACCTGAGTATGAATGATTGTTGTTTTGTAGTATTTCTATTTTTGAATGAACAACCGATTCAGTATTAAAAAGTTCTAATTGTTTCATTCATAATATTTATTCACAAACTTACAGGTTATAAAATAATGTTGAAAAATCCAAAAAGTATAATAATATGTTTCTTTTGTTCCAATTCAGTAATTACCTCACGAAGGGAGCAAACCAATTTAAATCAAGATCTTAGAATTATTGTTTTGCTCTGGTAGGCTCTCCGATTTCATATAACACTTTTATAGGAATTCTCTTTGCTGATAATATACTGATAATAACTTATGAAATCAAACAATTTTATTTTGTTAAATCTACATTATATTTAAACTTAAAGTGACGCGTTTCGCTAACACAGTAGCTTTTTGAAACGAATGGAGGTATAATGAAAAACTTTCAATTTATACAGTATAAATTGAAAGTTTCTTCGCGACTTGAAATTAAGTAATTTAATTGGTTGCTATATCCAGTGAAAAATTATCATAGTAATTTGGCTATGGGTCTGAATTATCAGTTCATTTTGGAAAAGGGGTCTCTGGTCTAAAATATTTTTCAGAATCCTTGGCTCAAACAATCGAATTTCTCACATAAAAGGCATCAGATCCTGGTGAATGATATGGGGATTTCAACTAAAGAAATACTTTAAGTGCACATTTATTATATAAAATTGCCAATTTTCTTTGGACTCTTCCTTACATTTCTTCACGAACTATATCTATCAAGTATATTCGCTATTTAATTCCGTTGTCAAAAGAACATTTGTAACTTCTACTTCTACCGGAAATAGTTAAAGTCGTTTATTTTCTGTCGCGAACATATATCTTCTCCATTTTCACTAAGATGGCTCTAATCTTGCGACTTGTGACGAAAAGGAGGGAGAAGAAAAATGGGTCGAGTTCTTTAAAGAAACAATTAGAATTATAAATACGAGTTTAGCCGT
>CAJUYH010003553.1:0-15211 GCA_910591685.1 Galerucella tenella | reverse complement strand
TTCAATTCCATTTGCTCAATACATAAGTAAAAATTCAATAAATTGGGAGTTACGGATAATTCAAATTCACTACTAGTAACATTTTAATTCGAAACAAAAGAGCAAAACAATACTTAATTATTTTATAAGGTGCTTAAACTGAATTTCATTAGATTTCATACAATGATACAATCGAGTCTTGAATGAGTTGCGAACATTATGTACCGTTTCTCGGATTATTCGCCGACATTCTTGAATAATTCACTGATGTAAATCGTCTATGGATGTTGGCTGTGGTTGGAATAGGGAGGAGGGAGTCTACATATTATATGAGCAAAAAACACCCCTTTTTATATGATTTTTGACGCGTTTTTCTCATTTTTTTCATAAAAATGTGGGGTGGATAGTTTTCATTAAAAGACGCTGTGTATATATGGTTTAGAGGTCTTCTTGTTGCAGGGTAGTTAGTTTTTTCCAGTCTTCTTTATTCTCATCTTTCTCTTTCTCAAATTTGGTATTTTGTAAAGGTGGAATAGCTATCGTTATTTTTTGTATCTACTTCTATCATTAACTTCCAAGTAATTTCTTTCTAAACCCTTTTTCTACGCCTTCGCCTATGAAACAAATATCGCTAAAACCCCTTTTCTACGTTCCGCCGTTCTAAAAAAATGTGAAAATGAAAACAAAATTGTTTTCAAAGTCTATACGTCCCTACCCTTTGTTCCAAGATTTATGGCCTTTTCTGTTGATATTTCTATGCCGCTTTTCTGTTTGATGTGGGATTCAGCAAATCAGGATTGTTTATAACCGGCAATTTTCGTGTCTGGCGCTATTTTTTGAAGAGTCTTCTATTAACTGTCCAGCAGAGAAGATGTGTTGGGAGTCTTCTATTAACTGTCCAGCAGAAAAGATGTGTTAAAAGTCTTCTATTAACCGTGTAGCGGAGAAGATGTGTTAAGAAAAGTCTTCCACTAACTGTGAATGCTTACTAATAAAAATGTGATAAAACTTCGTGTCTTGACCGCTAATATAGCATAATTATGCTGGAATATTACTAAAAAGTTTTGTGTTTTAAAAGTTTGGAGTTGATTCTCCCAGTGTAAAAAGTATATAGTGCCGAATGTTCAAATGCTTCCGTTACAATATGCAAATAACGTCGAGAAGCCTTATCGATGATCTGAATTTATCAATGTACTCTTTTTACTTGTTAAGAGGATAATAAAAAATAAGTTGGCGCCCAAGTTATTGTTTCTGTACCACCTTCTTCCTTGTATGATGGTTCCAAAAAATCATAATTTAGGCAAAGATCCAACCCTGGGATATACCGTTACCTATTAAGAGTTCTACGTGCCGGTAAGACATGTTGCAAATTGGCCAACGTGGGTTACAAATTGGCACCAACGTCGTATGTTACAATTTCCAGTTTATTCATCATACACCACACTTTCGAACAATCTTTTTCTCGGCCGCCCTGTTCTTCTTTTCTCAATTAGAGTACCTACTATTGAGTGACATTTTTGTCATCCTTCCATTGTCTAATCGTAATCTACGTAACCCAACCACTTTAATTTCTGTATTTCTATCATTGGTGCTATTTTTGAATCTCCGTTAGAATGCCTACTTCTTAATTTGTTTCCATTCTCCACCCTTCAGGTGCCTCCATGCTTTCCATTACATTACTAGTATATCAAAGCTCAGGGGATTTATATCAAATGAATAAGCGAGTTTTTTTTCAGTGGGTTTATAGCGTATCTTGCTCACTTTGTGCACTGTTGCTCTAATGTAATTTATTAATTTACCAAAATATTTCCGTAACTTTGTTTCTTAGCAATAAATATTATTATTATTAGTGTTTTTATGCCTCTGAAAATGGCTCTAAGCACTTTACGTTCCCATGGAGACAGCTTATCTTGCTGTTTCTTCGTTAGGGCTCATATTACACTTTCGTACGTCACATTGAGTTTTCTTATGGTAGTATAGATACCACCATAGTGGACTGAAAAAGGGGCAAAAAGGTTTCTTTTTTTTTGGTACAACCACATGTGGTCTTCACAAAATGATAGAGTAGGTCCCTGGCCATCTGAAACATTTTTTAATTAAACTAAGTAACAAAAAACATATTTTAAAAGTCTTCATCTTCGCAGTCTGATTGAATTTCATAGGTTAGGCTGTTACAGCAGTATATTTGCAGTCACTGCAGCATTTTAACCCTTGTGAAATGCAGGTACAGTTATTATTGTTGCAATTTTTGTGTGAACATCGTAAAGACAAAATTGTTCTCACATCATCGGCACTGGTTTTTGGTATGTTTTGAATGTGGCTATAATTTTTAATTGATACAGACATTTAAAATAATAATACATACAAATTATAGCTTATGGTAGGTAATTTTTTATTATATAAGCATGAGCGACCTAGGAAAGTATTTATTACCCTTTCAAATGTTGTTTAAAAGCATGATCAGTGGGAGGCAACTCAGAACATGTGCGATTTGAATTTTACTTCAATCTTCCCTCCTGGATTGTCTTCCTTTTGATGCAAATCTTTTGAGCACAAGTTTCCTTTTTTCTGCAGCACATATAATTGTATTCAATCCATCGTTTACACAAAAAATCTCAATACACACACACACACACACATCCAATATAATATCTACCTAATCGAAATTAAAACAAAGACTGTTAGCAATATCGGCCAAATTTTTCAGGAATAGACAGGTCGCATTATGCGTATGCGGGAAGCAGAGAGATGTCTGCTCCTTAGAAAGCACAATAATTACACGCGGTTGCAGAAACTTTCAAGTTTGCATATTTATTGCTCAAAGTTATGATACTTAGAATAGTGATTCTTGTTTTAAAAAGTTCCTTGAAGCCTTAGCTTTATTTGGTACGCATTTTGGGAATTAAAAAAGTTTCTCGATCACTGAAAATAGTGCTGCAAAATAGGAAGATTACAGTTTTCTCTAATTTTATTTAAAAAAATAGGTTTTATATACTAATGAAACTAACGCAGTAATCTTCGCTTATGTTTTTTCTGCCGATTAAAAAAAAAGTTGATAATATCTTGTTTAGTTCCGGAGATATCGCGAGGTATGTGTGAAAAGGTAATGAAACATAATTTTGACAGATTTTTGACAAATTTCGCAATAAACAGTGTTAGCCCTATTAAAAAATGTTGTAATTCCGATTTCAGATGGCCAGGAACCTACTATGTGGTTGTACCTAAAAAAATCGAGAAGAAAGCGACTTTTTCTCTGTTTTTCCGTCGACTACCATCTAACAAGAGACGAAAGCTTTGTCGGTTCCTTTGAAGTCGGACTCACACGATATTGAGCGGAAATACGTCGAGGCATTTAAACATAAACTACCTGATACACTGAGAAAAGTAACACGAGTACTGATTCGAAGTAAAACCATAACTACACTGAGAAAAATAGTATGGTTGATGAACATCCCTCCCAATTAGGACCATAGAGTATTTTTTTTCAACTACCAACACGAGAATACCTTATTATTCATCTCATGTGTGTAATGAGAAGTGGCTTTCAATAAGCGAAAGTGGCGACTTGACATTGGCAGATAAACTAATTGATTCACGCATGTGCACACAAACTTGCTGTCACGAAAACTACTTTCTTTTGCCTCTTGTTAGATGGCGTACTCTGTGGTATAGAGTATTATCTGAATATTTCTTGAACAAAGTCTTAATTCTTTTGTTGCCTAGCTATTGGTACTCCTAGATTAACAAATTCGTTCAATGTTTGGAGAATATCTAGGTACTTGTTTTCGCTTGTCGTTTTTACTACCAGATCTTTTCGATGCCTCTACTGACTCCTTTCTTTATTTATTCACAGTCCTAGATGTTTTGTTATTTTCTTGAGTTTCAAATGTTATCAAATATTATATTATCTATTTAGTTTAAACCCTTTTAATCCGACCATGTAAACATTCATTGCTATTCCAAGTTTACCTAAACCACACAGTGAGGCTTAAGTGGATAGGTTATTTATGGTTATTTTTGGTTATTTACGACAGTAGAAACCAACCATGTATTTTGTACTAAGCTATACCATTCAAATCACGTAATCACAACTGAGACAGTAAACAAGCGAAAGATTAATATATTATATAACAGTTCTCTTCAAGATGCGGTAACTGTGACAGAAACTCGTATGCAAGGGAATGTTTCTCTACAATTCGCTGAATGAAACATGAAAATACACTACCAGCTTAGTCAACAAATTTAACGACATAGAGAAAACGCGTCAATAACAGATGTGAACGTAAGAACTCGAATAAATCTTGTATTTTGATCGCGTAAAATGTGGAGTGTTCTCCTGCAAGGAACAATAGGGAGCACTCACTTATCTACTACGATCGTCAGAATTGTATTCCCATATTAAATTCGTTAGGTATGGAAAAGAGAATAAAATGTGATTAATACAGTTCCCACTAAAGTTTGTTTGTTCCTTTGTTACTTTGACTACTTTGTACATCCATTTTCACAAGGGTAGATGCGCCGTCTAGAGTGGCCGTTTGCCTTAACGACCCAATGACCAATAAACTCGACCCAAATCGCAGCAGGGAGGTACAAAAGTATCGCTAAACCAGGGTTGAGCAAATGTTAACAAAATTCGTACAATTATGAAATAAAATATCGAAAATGAGAGGTCTTGTATTAAACTGGATTCACAACGACGTTACGGCAAAGTATCATCATATATTATGAAGACGTTTTCATGGAACACGTTTGGCGAGCAGCATATCCAATAACACAAGATATGTTTCAAAGCTTCATCGACTCCATGTTATCATTTTATCCGAGATAAAGGCTTAAAGTAAGCTTAATTGAAAGTAATTTAGTCACGATACCAATTTGTGCTTCTACTTTGATCTTTTCTGATTAGTAGTACTCTTTGTTGGATATTTCATAATTGTACGAATTTTGTTAACATATTTATCGTTTGGACTTTACTACGATTTAGGTTGTTAGTTACTTTTGAAATATTCCACTTTTACAAAATATATGACATATAAAACTATATAAAATGTAAGAAATAAATCCCAGTTGGTTTCGTGAATAAAATGTTGAGTATGCTTATTACGTCTCTGGCTAATTATCTATGCATTTACAAATTTTTACTGTTTCCTGCTAAGATTTGGGTCGAGTTTATTGGCCATAGGGTCGTTCAGGCAGACGGCTACTCTAGACGGGGCTCTTACGTACACAAGGATACTTTTTATCCATACAATTTAATTCATGTATAAAAAATCCCATATGCCGCGTGATTTTGTCATTATGACAGCGAAAAAAGTTTGCCCCAACTTTTCCAGCGACAAAAACGGAACCTAACTTTTGGAAGCATAACAACCAGCATTGTAAACAAATTTTTGATGACGTTGTGTCAATTTTTATCAAACTAATTAAATGTAATTTTTTTATTTATTGATTTACATATTCATTTTTGCGCGATCGATCTTTTTTGTTTATTTACGTACCGTTCAGACGTCGGTAAGTGAATTACTTACCGACGTCTTAGCCCTACATATGCATTTAAGTGGTCCTAAATTAGTATATTAAGTATTAAGAACGGTAAGGGCTGCTGGAGACCGGTATTACCCTTAACGTTCGACATGCTTATACCATTTTTTGCGCGATCGTATTGAAATAAATCTCGAATAAAATAATTTTTTGCGCGATCGATCTTTTTTGTTTATTTACAGCATCGGTTGTCAGGACGGTAGGTTGTGTTTACTGGTTTCTAAGTCTAACACGTCGGTAAGTGATTTACTTACGTTCAGACGTCGGTAAGTAATTCACTTACCGACTTCTTAGCCCTACATACATTTGAGTGGTCCTAAATAATACACTACTTCATTCATTACACAAAAGGAACAACGTTAATTTATATTTTTTTCATGAACAGAACCGAACAGAACAATATAATAAGTGATAAATAGCATAAAAACAATTTCACCAAAATGCAAATTATATTTTAGAGTGATTCAGAAATATAAATGTCACCTTTGACATTTCACCTTTGACATTTCGTTCATTTCGAAGAAATTTAAATTATTTTATTCGAAATTTAATACGATCGCGCAAAAAATGGTATAAGCATCTCGAACGTTAAGGATAATACCGGTCTCAAGCAAAACATTGCTGTCGACCGGTAACGAAATGTCAAAAGTTACATTTATACCTCTTGATCAGTTTAATATATAATTTGCATTTTGGTGGAATAGTTTTTTATGCTATTTATTACTTTTTAAATTGCTCTGTTCGGTTCTGTTCATTAAAAAAATATAAATCTAAGTGAATCACTTACCGACGTGTTAGACTTAGATAGTAAACACAACCTACCGTCCTGACAACCGATGCTGTAAATAACCAAAAAAGATCGATCGCGCAAAATAGTATATTAAAGTATAAGTGGATATCAAGGTCTTTAAAACGCGTGATTTTTCGAGCAAGTGTTTTAAAGACCAGTTATCCACGAATACTTTAGGTTATTTTTTTTATTGGTGCACTTTGAAATTATAAATACTGGTCTATAACTACTACAACAACAAGAAGAGGAAATCATGGATGGAAATAAGAACTGAATGTCAAATGGTTGAATTCGTGATGTATATATGATGTATACCTTGCGTTGTCATGGAAATGAGAAAAGCATAAACTAATTTGTATTTTGATGAAAGCTCAACCTTATTGAGTTCTGTGAATGTAAATAGTATTAATTTAAATACTATTTCCTAAGATTTGAAAAATCGAAATATGTATTAATATTTTAAACAATACCAACGGCACTTTCCATTTTAATTTATAAATTTGTTAAATATTGTTCGAATAAAAGTTTCGACGTTACGAACTACTCCTGTCAGATCAATAATAAAAAAATTGTCATTTAGACATGATTTAGCCAATAAATTTAGACTTCGTTTCTCAAGTTGTTGATGTTGCCACGGTAACTTTAAAACCCGCGCGTTTTTTAAAGTTCGATTTAAACATACTGGGGCGTGCTTTAAATAGGTGAAATGGTTCACCAATAAAAAATATATATATCTACATTCATTACACAAAAGGAACAAAAAAATTATAAGATTTATATTTTTTTAATGAACAGAACCGAACAGAACAATATAAAAAGTAATAAATAGCATAAAAACAATTTCACCAAAATGCAAATTATATTTTAAACTGATCGAGAAGTATGAATGTCACTTTTCACATTTCGTTCATTTCGAAGAAATTTAAATTATTTTATTTGGAATTTATTCCAATACGATCGCGCAAAAAATGGTATAAACATCTCGAACGTTAAGGGTAATACCGGTCTCCAGCAAAATTGGAGGCTTCGCTACGCTCAGCCTCCAAACATTGCTGTCGACCGGTAGACAACCCTTACCGTTTTTAATACTTAATATACCGAATTACTAGCTTTTTCTTGAGTCGCAGTAAACTTGACATTTATAATTCGAGTTTTGTTGCCATAAAGTAATTCAACTCAAAAACCTGCCAGAAAAATTACTCGTCCTACAGACTTACGCAGTTTTTTTCGTTAAATTGCCAGGCAAAAAAATCCTATTGATACATGTCAAGTTTATTTCGACAAAAAAAATGCTCTCGTGTAATTATAAGTGAAAAAAATACTGGTCTCGATAGATCAGGGATTAGTTTTATATTATTATGGTTGTCTGGATAAAGGTCTAAATGTTTTTTCCATATAGATAGCTGGTCTTCCTCAAAAGCTTATTCTATAAACACCACTCTTTTGTAGGTGGTTAATAATTACCGCTCTTTGATCTTGTACAGGCATTGCTGCTACATGACACGCTTTTCAGACAAAGGTTATCTTTTTTAAATTTTCTTCCGCAACCAGAATCCCTATCGAGGTCCTGTAAATAACCACGTTCTATCATTTAACGGTAAATTATATGGAAACTTGAATAAAGTAGAAGGATATTATATTTCCATGTGAAAGTTAACTACCGGATAACTAGGATGTATTCTGAAATTAGATTATATCAATGGAAGTAACGCAGGAATGGGTCGACAAAATAAAAGACGTCCGTGTTGGTAAGCTACTGGCCTCATTCAGAGCACGGAATTGAATGCGAAATCAGATTTACGAGCATAAAAGGATTTTTATGTGATCCTACTTAAACCTAAGACTTCGACTCTACATGCTTATGATGTTAAAATATACACATGGTCAATTTCAGATACACTTACAATCTTTTCTATCATAGTATAAGGACATGTGGCTTTATTATCATTTTTTTTCAGTCAATTGTTTATGTTGATCAGTTTTTCCGTCGCTATATTTCCATTGAAAATGGATCCGTTTATAAAGAAGATCGCATCATCCAAATCCCCCTTTGTTTTTCCATATTTTCGGAATTTTATTTTCATTTCCAACTATTTTAGTTTATCCTCGACCAATTTTTTTTGGTTTTGTTGCGAACTTGTTAAGGTATTCAGGTTTTTTCGGAGAGAATATTTTCTGAAATCTTAGACCCAATGCTTAGGAAAGCCACAGGCTTCAGTGTGGCTTCTTGTTATATCCAATAACCTGCCCCGGGGTTCTATAGCGCCATGAGATACTCTTGATTAACTTTACTCCTGTCGTGCCCTGCATTGCCGATTCTTTAGCCAGGGAATAGGCTGGACTGAAAATTTTAGGACCCAGTGACACCTACGGCATGACAACTTCGACAATTGCGGAACTAGCCAAACGTTACACCCATGCTCAATCACTTAAGAGATGGGATGGAATCAAGGGATGCAGTCTTGCCAGGATTACCCTGGGCGACCCTGGGAAGCTGGCGTCGGAGAAATATTTGGCGATGACCAGGAAAACCATACGTTCAAGAGAAGGATTTCTGACTAGCCTCTGTCAACTAAGAAAACACCTCCATACTATGGGGCTAGTGGACAGACCTGTATGCAGGATGTGTGAACAGGAAGATGAAACTGTCAGGCATGTCTTATGCGAGTGTCCGGAGTTATCGTCAATAAGAGAGTGTGTGTTCGGTATTCTTGGTCTACCCCAACCGATATAAAGGAGATGTCTCCTAGTGACGTGTCCACCTTCCTGAGAAGGACATGATGGACGTTGACCTAGGAGACAACTCCTCTGGAGGATGTACAATGGGTCACATGTGGCCCAAGTGCTGTAAGCCTACACTCCCCTCCCTACTTCACAGATACAAATAGATACCCCAGTAAGCTCTTCACAAAACCTAAATTTTCCAATAGTTTGAGCTTTTTTCCACTTACGTACTTCTTCAAAAAAAAAAATTTGGTGGAGTTGGAATTTTTGCTCAGTATTTACCAAAAACCTTAAGAAGTCATGTTCAAATTACTTGTAATTTGTGTGTAATCAAAAAAAAGTTTCAAATCATTTTTTATTGTAAGAAAATTTCACAACCTTTATTTACAAGAAAACTGTCTTTGATGTCGGGTTGTACACAATGTTACAAAGTATAGAAAAGGACAGCTGAATTTTTTACAGTATCAATAGGTCATATATCAGGAAAATAAAGCTTCAGTGACGCTAAGAAAAATAGAGCTCGTTTGATGTAGATTTATTGGTCACTGAATGTTGGCTTTGATTAAAATTCCAAGCTCTGGTAGTTTTTTTAGGAAAAGACGCAACATTTGAGGCATTTAATATCAATTGAAATATTTCGGTCACGCATGAACTGAAAAAAATTTCAAATCTATCGTAATAGACAAGGAAACATTTGGTTTTTTCGGTACGATAAGCTTCAACAGCTAGTTAACGTAAAAAATCATCGACTTTACATAAATTCGATATAAATCTACATTTTGTCGTCCTTAGTTTCCTGAATCTATTGCCAGAATGACTAGAAAAAGTTTCTATTCAATGCATCTTCGTTTTTGTTAGCCCACTCACCTAAATCAGCATTTGAAATTGAATTACCAGCATTTTGTATTTTGTGAATTTGCCGATGCTGCTTACAGCCTTGACAAGGGATGATGCAAATTTATTTTATTGTCTTCACAACATTTTTTGAACGTAACAATCAGGGCATCCACAAATTGATCTTTTCCAATCCATTAAAATTACAAATAATACGTGTTGACTGCAAAATTTCTCAAACGCCTTCATTTAAATCAACTGTAATTTTATTCACATCAGTCCAATGAAAATAAAACTGAAAATAAGTCACTCTGATAGAGAATTCGAAGTCGCAGAAGCGGAAAATCTGTAATTGCCAGCCCGTTTCCGTGAACATAAAAAGATGAGTACAAAGACTTTCATAAAATAGTAACCAACCCGGCGACGTGCTGCTGTGGCAATAAAAAAGATCGTACTAATTATAATTAGTTTTTGCAGTTTCTATTATAATTGTAGAGGATGGAATTCTACACAAGTTTAATGGAAAACCTTTTTTCATGCGTCGAACCGTTTTTGAGATGGAGGGCAAGAAGAGTGAGTCTCTCACCTATACGTACCTTAGCTCAATGTCAATCGAGAAACCCACTGTAGTTTTTTCACTTAACTATTCATTTAAACTACTATAAGATGTCAGGACTAAATTGAACACAGCTATATTATTATTATTCAATATAGACCGTTAGCCCATGACACATGTAGGCATCATTATTTTAAATGGAAGCCGTTTTCATCAGCGAGTTTGCTGCAAAAGCGATTAATCGTTGCTACAGGGATACTTAGCCCGCCCTTGCTACAATTGCGTTCAATCCCTGCTGAGAGTTTTGCATCATTTGATTTGTGTGCGTTGAGCCCTCACTGCAAGTGGTTTAATCCTTGCTGCAAGTTATAGAGCGTTGCTACAAGAACACTCAGTACTTGCTTTATAAGTGCCTCCAATCCTAATTAAAACAATATTGTTACTCCTTCTACTTTATCAAACTTCCTTCCTTCATATTGCTACTTACGTCCTTAAAAACAGTATCAAAATGCGTTGAGTGAAATATAGGGAGAAAAAAAAAAACAATATTTTTTCAATGAACTCGAACGTAATCCATTGTTTGAATAAGAAAGCATCATCCATACCTGTTAGGGTTTCAAGAAGTGTCTGTCAAAGATGTTTAAGAAATTTGACAAATTTTCAGAATAAAAATTCGAATTCAGGATTAATTCTAAACATGAAAACAATTCAAAATTGGCATGAATTTACGAACCAAAAAATTTGTGAAATCATACATTATACATACGTTAAAAAGGCGTGCGTGAATGAACAATGCTTTTTATATGGGACTTTCATTATAACACCCAAAAGCGTGCGTGAATGACCAATGCTTTTTACATGGGGTTTTCATTTTAACATTCTTTTTTAGCCACGTAATTAGTATCTAGTTGCCCTGAATTTAGTCGTTTGTTGTATAAACTTTTGTGCTGTCAGTAAATTTGACAGACATAGTGAAAAATATTTTCTGTTATATTTAAAATTTTAATTACACTTATTTGAAATGGAAGAACCTCGAGAAGAATGCATTTTTTTCGGCTTGTATTCTACCTGAAAGGTAGAAAGAATTCGTTGCGTATATATTTGTTTATAGAAAATTTATTTTTTATGTTTGTTAACTCCTTCAGAGCACATTTTTCAATTTTTTCTTTATGTGGTCGTAGAAAAAGTTTTGTATGACACTTGTGCGTGAAGTACCTACTTTTACTTACTTCTTGCGAAAAAGTATAGCTTCACGCACTTATATCATGAATAAATATTTCCTATCAGCCTGTATAACTGGAAACATTTTTTAATGGGACTGAAAGAAGCTCATTGGTTGAAACGGCACATTTTCATCTCACTTCTTAGTTAATAATCAGATATACTGGGAGTCCCTGTAAAAAGAAGGCTGCAAAAGTTTGATATTAAAATCTTGACTTGGCCCATTTTAACAAAGCCCAGAACTTTTAATTTCATCTATTAATCCCAATAAAATCAGTAGCCTGTATATCTAAATATAGTAAATTATTAAAAAACGTTAAAGTATGACTAATCGATCCTTCAACCGGGCGACAAATGGTCCAATGAACTTTTTTGGGTTATTCTATATAGACTTTTGTAAGTATTTATTAATCTGTAGACTACTCTATCAGACTTAGTACACACTATACTATCCCATAATGTCTTGTCAATAGTGCTAGATTTTCAGTAGTAATACCCCTAGGGTCTTGATAAAACCGAGATAATTTTGTCATAGAGAATGCTGAAAGCGTGTTGCTTGAATAGCCCAAGGCCGCAGGCAACACAACAAAATTCTGAGTATTTATCAAGACCCGAGGAGTATTCGATAAGATAATTTTTTACTTTGTAGATATCAAAAAATTGATTGTCAATCTGACGCTTAATACTTTTCAATACAAACTTCATTAGTTTTAATCAAAAATTATTCATTTTTATTTAAAACTATACAGTTATGGAAAGTACAATTGGTAAATTAATTGAATCGTTAGATGCAATACCAAATCTTTCCGACATTTTAATCCAGTTGTCAGTTTGACGTTCAATTAATTTTTAATAAAACATAAACACCAAACTGAAAACACCACATGTAGGGTATTATCGCTGTAATACATCCGTGATTGGATGAAATTTTACACATGACTTGAAATTAAGTAATTTGATTGGTTACTATATCCAGTAAAAAATTATCATTGAAATAAATTGATTTTATTTTTAATTGGCACACAAGTTTGACAAATGCAACTAACAACTTCCCACTCAGAAAGCTAAGAATGTAATGAAACTTTTTTTCCAGCGGACAGCGTGACCAGATCGAGCCTCCCCTTTCTAGGAAAAGCGAAAATTCGAACTCTGAAGATGACAATTATCATCGTCTTCGTTTTTTTCGTTTGTTGGACTCCGTATCAAGTTATGAGTATTTGGTAAGTGAGTTTTTATTTATTTTGCTGCTTCTACAGCTTTTTATTTATTTCAGAAATTTTGTTAAAGAAACACGTTTGTTGTTATTTTTTGTGAGAATTTGATTTTTTTCTAAAACCAATAACCATATTTCATTACATTTTTTTTCATTAGTGGTGTTAAAGCGGTTTCTTTCAATTTTCGTTTTTCGCTAATGGATCTTTTCAATATTATCAACATTTTGCAAATACCTGACTGCATTCGTCCAATAATTTGAGTGACTATTTTTTTTGTGTTTTGGAAGCCGTTCTGATGCTGGGAGCACTGCAGCCTATTGTACTCTCCTCCCACATTTAGTCCACCCATCCAGTTATCCCCGTACCTTCGATTAGACGATATAGGTCCATTGGATGTGTGCCATATACTTCAGGTGGCACATTGGCTTCTCCGAAGATTGTTTGTCTCCTCGAGTCCCTCACAGTCAGATAAGATATGGGTTACGATCTCGGTCTCCATGCCACAAAGTCTGCAGCTGAAGTCCCCATTATACAGGGTGTTCCAGGAGTTCGTACCAAAAACTTGGGAAGTGATAGGAAGACTGAAAATAATGATGGTATTTCATATAAAATTTTTTCTTTACGCCCTTCGTTAACGAACTATAGGGCTCTTAAGTTGGGAATGGAAAATGGTTTTTTATTTACAATTATTAAATGGCTGATTGGAAATTGGTAATATTTGAACCATTAATAAACACCATAATTGCACACTTTTTGGCGTGATATACAAGTCTACAACATACTCGTGAACTCAGGTATCGACTAAGTTAAATGGTGGATGCGCCATTTTTTTGTAAGTAAAACTTTTTTCAGTTATAAATGCAACAATTCGATTTTGTGAACATTTTTAGAGATATCAAGTTCTTTTGTGACATCTCGATAACATTACCGGTTTAAGAGATACGGGCAATTTTATGTCGCACTGCACATACTTGTTGGCGCATTCACATTTATTTTGAATGTACGATTACAGGAAGCATCCTGTATTATTAGTAAATTATTAATAAATTGGTGCAGTCTACATTTATAAATTTTTTTTTTACATATTCTGCCAATTTTATTAGAGGATGTACCTTTACAAAAGCGCCAATGTACCGTCAAACGGGGTTAAGTGATTAAAAAAATGAATAATATTTCATATTTATAAATGTCTTACCACCAGTGGCGGCCCATTTATTTTTCTCCAAAATGTGATTCACTTTACCCACCACTATGGGGTAAAGTGAATCGGGTATTAAACTGAACGATTGATTCACTTTTAAAGCACTTGGGGCAAAGTGAATCGTTACTAATGTTTTTAAAAAACAAAAATGAGTACAAGATAAAAATTCGAGCAAAAAAAACACTGAAAATAGACAAACTCAACATTTATTTCATATATTATCACAATATAGAAAACAAAACAAAACATAACATTCTTCAAATTGGAAAAACAATACTAACACACATGTAAAACCTTATAAAATTATAAAACAACACAGAAGAAATACAAATAAAGAAATGAAATAAAAATAAAACATTGGAAAACAAGTGAAACGTAAAAAATATTTGTTTTGGCTATTCTAACTCTTGGAACTCATTGGGTCTTAAATTAAATACATGAGTGCCTCTTTTTACAAATTTTAAGGTAACTTTACGTATAAACTGAGTTTTGCTTATCACTGACAAATCCGGAATATCCGGATAAACAAAATATCCTTTCTCTAGGCCTTTTTTCCGGAGAACATTTATTGTTATTTCGTCTGCAATCGATTCCACTTTCCCAATAAAATGTCGGTCTCTTTTTGGGGTGGGAAATCTAGCCACTATATAATCTCCAATTTTTATCTCCTCGCTATTTGTACTCAAGGAGTATAATGGTTCTATATTTTCTTCTTCGCTGTCGTTCACATTTTCTACGATTCCTTGCTCACCTTCGCTTGATGAAAAATGTTCAGTTGCCTTTTTTTCTGAACGCTTTTTTGGCTCCTTTGGCTCCTCATCAGTAATAGAGTTGATAATCAAATCAGCAGTGACAATGCTCTTTCCAGGTGATATGTTCACCTTTTTTCCTCTTTTTAGTAGTGCACTGCCTCCAGGCCCCGTTTTTAATTGCTCGAGGTGATCAATAATTGCTTGGCTCCACGCTCGCTCTTGTGTTCCATCGGGTTGAACGTTCCGTGGAATTTTTTTGAAGAACTCTATTGGGATTAAAGGGAATTATTCCACAAGCTTCAAAACCAGCTAGACAGTTTTCTGCTGATCGTATTCCAATGGTGTCGATAGTTTTTTTTGAGGTGCTGCGGAAATATTGTTTTAGGAAGAACTCCTCGA
>CAJUYH010003552.1:0-31733 GCA_910591685.1 Galerucella tenella | reverse complement strand
AAAAAATTTATTGAAAACCTTAAAGAAAAATACAAAAACTCTGAAATAGATAGAACTCATTTTTTAACATGTATTTCATTTAAATGTGTAAAATTTTGAAATTCTCATTTGTGTAAAAATTATTTATATGTTCATGCCATAGAGTTGAAATTAAAACCTTTAAACTACCTATATTCATGTTTTGATTTTATTTCTTCTTTGAACCGAAAGCATATACCTGATTGCGGGGACGAAATTACTTGTAGCGAATTTATACCTGTCAGCCATGGGGACCAAATTACCTTTTGAAATTTCGTGACGTCATCTTTGGGGACCAAATTACCAACTCCGTTTTTCCCAAACCTGTGCCATAATCCCCTCCTGAGATATGGCCGACGGCCGTTCTTAGTTGGCCACCCGGTACAAAATAGAACATGCAGGAATAAAATATTAATAATATTATATACTCTTTAAGTTAAATAAAATAAATGATTGAAACAGCAGGGTTCGGAGGCCCCAAACAGATTTTTTTATAATTTTAAAATGAATGGTTATAAAGTTATTCAAGAAAATAATGAAAATCGACATTTCACTTTCAATATTTCTAGGAAATCAGTGGTGAACTTCTCATGGTTTGCCGCTAATCAAAGTTTATAAATAAACAAATTACTATTTTCCAATGACTGATAATTTCCACCATAAATGTATTAATTCCAATATTTTTTTATAACCAAAGTTGTTTATGTAAGGTAATTTGTATAATACGTATAGGTATGTATATATGCAAATATGATGAAATTATTCTTTAATTATTCGTCGCCTTGGGCGAAAACCAAACAAATTGAATCAGCGTGTAGTAATTTTTTCCATTTCAGTTGATACAAAGTTACGAAATTAATGCGTGAGTGACACCCTAGGTAAATCCAAAAAAAATTAACATTTTTTTTAATATTCACAGACTAAGTAGAGAGGGATTCATTAAAAAAAACACCTCCACACTTCTTAGAAATCAGACAACCTGGGACATGCCACAAGAAAGAAATTCGTTACGGAATTAAGCAACAAGAAGGAATGGGGACCAAATACCATTACCAGACTTGGAAAGAATGCCATTCAATGGTACACAAGCGGCTCAAAAGCAATAGAAGGAACTGGGATAGAAGTTGTTCGGGCCAGGAACCAAACACTCTGAAAGCTTGGAAAACACCTCAAGTATCTTTCAAGCGGAAATCCACGCCATAAGAAAGTGCGCCCAGTTCAATATTGATAAAGGATACAGAAGACAAAGGATTATCATAATGTCGGATAGTCAAGCAGCCATTAAAGCACTGAGCTCTTGTGTAATCACTTGAAAAATGGTGTGGGAATGCCTAGACAAACTCAATGAACTAGGCGAGAACAATATAGTCACCTTACTATGGATTCCAGGACACACTGGAATAGAAGAAAATGAAATATCAGATGGACTAGCAAAGAGGGGGACTGAAATAGCTTTCTGGGTGCCTGAACACTTTGCGGAATCAGCCCCAATATTGGAAGAAAAAGGTACGAGCCGAGAAAAAGAGGAGATCTGACCATTGGAAAGATCTAGTGGGGCTTAGACAATCAAAGACTCTTCTGGGTGAATACAACCTGTTGAGATCAAATGAATGCATTAGTCAAAGTAAAACTGCGCTAATAGTTTTAACAGGGATCCTAACGGGACATTGTCGCCTGAATGGGCACCTGAAAAAGCACAAAATAGTGGAGGAAGAAGAATGTTAATTTTGTGGCATCCACATACTTTCCCACTGCACAGCATTTCAGAATCCTAAGTTGAAGCCTGCAGACATCCTAAAATTCCTCCGGGAAATAGGACTAAAGGAGCTAGTAAATTCTGAGACTCTCCTCAGAAACTAAGTAGAAGTAAGGGGGCACGATAGACCTTTGGGGTCTCAGTGAATGTCACCTCAAAATACATACGTACATACATAATATTCACAGGTAAAGCTGTTCCATTTTCGATGTAGGTACTATCCCAGAACTGTGAATATATGAAGTTTTTATAAATGGGCATAACTAAAAAAATGAATATTCACAGGTCAGCAGCAGAACTTTATTAAGCCAAGTCTAACGTAGAAAAACCTGGAAATTTTGAGCGCAAAATTGAATAAAACAAAATTTTAGAAAATTTACCTGATTGAAGGGCAACACCAAAATTTACTCAGATAAGAGGTGGGGATGCGTGGGAACCTTCAATAAGTACGGATCTGCTTAATTGATCTTTACAGTCGTGTTTAAAAATATACAGATCAACCTGGACGTTGGAAAACATAATCACGAAATTGTCACCATAGGCCCGTTTCAACAACTTACAACACTCAGTTAAATTTTACGACTTTACTTTTGTTTCTACGCCAATGTTTATAAGCTAAACTTCACTTCTGAATGAATTTTATACGCCAATTCTTGCTTATGTCCTTTAAAAACCCAATTCAAACAAAAACTGCAATGGCAATTTCCCGAAGATAACAACTCTATCCGGCGCGAAGGACCAATTTCTCGATTTTACATTTTCGATGAACACGAAGGCGCCAAGGTAATCGGTTTTGGACATAAACATAAAGAGGGCTGTTTCGGAAAGTGTCATTTGCATGTACAACGTCGAAAGATCAAAGGAACCGCCGTTAAACAAGTTTCGTATGTGATGTGTAGGTGTTTTTTTTTGGAATACGTTAATTTCGCGTTAGGGGGAATCTTTATGAAAAAATTTACTTTGTACACATATGGAGATTATTCATTCAGCGAGTGTAAGATATTTTTTTTGGTAGTCCTTTGAAGTAAACCAGTGGAAATTTTTTTGACTGTTTATGTGTAAATTCGGTGGATCTATTAGAGATGGAAAAAATGTATGTTTTCCATTAAAATTTGGAAGCATACATTCCTATTAAACCGCTAGAGGGAGTATTCATTCATTCATTCATACGTTTGGGATGGGCTCAACAGCCCAGGCACTCAAACTGAATCTTTGTACCATCACCCATGTTATCTACTTACATTCCGGAAGCTTCGTGTCTTCTTTATAAGCCACCAGCTTATCTGGAGGGATCTTCAGTAGTTGTGATGGTTGTATTATTTCCACTACTAAGGGCTTCCGTCTGACTCCTTGTAGTTCTCACAGAAGCAGAGTATGTGAGTAGGTGTTTCATCGTATAGTTCACATTTTCTCACTAACTTTGCCCATCCTGTGCAAAAGATGCATCCTCAGGGTACAGTGTCCAGTCACCATGTCGGTAACTGTCTTCAAATTTCTCTTCCCAGTTTCAGCAGCCTGGACGAGAGTTCCTTGTCTAACTTATTCAGTAGACTCTTAGTATGAAGGTGTCCTTGTGTTAGCCTCCATTTGAGTTGGACTTCCCCTCTTATGAAATCCTTTGTGATTCCACAAAATGGTTCCGGACCTGTGAAGGCTCCTTTATAGCCTTATTTTGCTAAGGGAGTAGTTGCCCAGTAATATTAATACAAATGCTTTTTCCTCTATCTTATACACATCTCTCGGGAAGGGTGACGAACACGTGCTTGAGCTCTTGCAATTTATTTTGATAAATTTTGCCATTTCCTTATTTGTGATATTATTGAAAACTGCGCCATATAACCTATAACTTCTCCTCAATCAAACACCCTCTTCAAATGACTAATACAAATTGTAATTATTTTTTTGCTTCGCAAAGATAATATTCTCAGTTCATTAATATCCGTCTTTCTTTTGGAACTGCTGAATTTCCAAAGTTTGAGCAACTAGTTACCGTAGAATCGAGTTGACAAAGTATGTCTCTTTGATCGAATTGCTTTGCAGTAGCCCCAAGTCTAGTATTCATTGTTAAAGGGCGCTAACGGTATAACACTTTCCGGTTAGTTACTCCCAATTATTAACGGAGCCTTGTTGAAACAATAACGAACGGGCGACTTGCCACAATTTTCACGTACACATAACGATGCGGAGAGTGAGAGAGAGAGAGACCTCGTTATCGTCTTCTCAGAAACAATTCGACATGCCAGTGGCCATGGCTTTCCACCCCTCGAAATGTTTGCGGGATGAGAAGTGGTCATCTACTTGAAATTTAGAAATACCTGTTACAAAATAACTTAATACTTTTTTATATTTTTGTAGTAATTTCGCCTAACGTCTAGGTGGTCACGCAGCATGGCTTCCGGAAGATGAACGATAGGCGCCACCGTTGTCAAATTTAGTAGTAACATAATAATATTTAAGTAAATATGTAAATATCAGAAAATAAGAAATAGAAAACTAAGAATAAACAAAAAGTTGTAAGCTCAGTACCCTACCAACTGTGCCAATCTGCTCACATTCATTCAAATCGAATAGAAGGTTAAAGGCTGCTTGGACGCATGCGCACCTCAACTACTAAATTTGGGGAGTACCGAGATTCAATAAATTAAATTTGACAACGTTGGTGCCTAGTCGGGTAAATAAGCTCTCGTTCGGCAGCCATGCTGCGTGACCACCTAGACGCTAGAGTAATTTCGTAGGAATGGAATAATTGCCCCTTTTGTACACATCCAGTGGTACAACGAAAATGAATAAATTTACAGATTGGATTCAATAATCTTACGAATAAATCACGAACTTAAACAGGCCAGCTATAAATTTATAGTTTTGGAACCCAAAAGAATTTCTCTTGTATCGACGTTTTGGTCGTTACAAATAATATTTCATAAATCTTGTCCCATCTCTACTCTTCACCCATCATATATTCACACCGTTTTTCGCGATTTTCGAAGTTACATCCTGAATATTATATCGATCCATCTTATCTCTTTTTGAGACTTCAACTACAGTTTTTTATCCCCAACATATACATTATTGATATCGGTATAATTTCACTAGTGTTGAAATCGGCGGAGATTCAAAAAAAAATATATGATACTCCCTAATTGGATGATACAATGAATTAAATCAATTGTTATGGGCACTTTGCTAATTAACAAAGGTCTGGGCTGTTTTTGTTCCGTTGCCGGATGGTTTGTAGATGTTTAAAATTATCTGATAGCTTTATTAAGTCATTAGAAGTTGATAAAACATACTTAAATAATAATAAATATTCAAAGATAGCCGTTTTGTATTGTAATAATTCATTCTACAATGCTTTTATTTTTTTGTTAGTATTTGGTTCAGTAGAAAGAGAATTTGAACCTCATTTTTTAGAAGTCAGTTAAAAAAACGATACTTGACATTTTCAGAAATATATAAAGTGGTCTTTACTAAAAATAATTTACGTCATTTTTATGAATGAAATGTTGATGTAAGGGGCGACGAAGAAGCCGAGTCCTAAATATCGGAATGAATTTAGAGACTTACCAGTCACGTATTTTATTTCAAAGTAAAACTGCGCTAAGTTTCAACAGGAATCCTAACAGGACATAGTCGACTGAGTGGGCGCCTGAAAAAGCTCAAAATTTTGTAAGGAAGTAGAATGTAGATTTTGTGGAATGGAAGAAGAAACCTCTATCCACATTCTGATGACCTAGGGCAGCTAGGAGATGATTATTGGATGGAAAAGATACATTTACCTGCAGATATCCTAGAATTCCTCAGGGAAAAAGGACTCAAGGGGCTACTAGTCTCTGAAACTTTCCTCAGCCACTGAGTAGAAGTAAGGGGGCACAATAGATCTTTTAGGTATCAGTGAATGTCACCCCAATATCCATACATACATACCGGACTCAAAATGGAGTCATTAAATTAGCAGAAAGTTTGAAATTTAATATTATCATTATACTGTATCTACTTTTAAGCCTTTTCAGTTATTATTTTACTTGACCATATACTACAAAATATAAGACTTATTTCTTTTTTTTTTTATTTCATCATCAACCTGTTTTTTTTTGGCACAAAGAAAGAACGAAGCTGCTCAAAATGTAGATTTGATCGAAACACCTGTCAAAACCATAACGAGAAGAAAGGTTATACCCGTATAAGGAGTTTGATGAAATTTCCCATACATTAACTTGATCTGATACTATTACACATGCAAGTACAGGACGGTAACTAGGAAAGTTATATAAAAATGAGAATTAATTTGTATACAGGGTGTGCAGAAACTCTCCTGCCAAAGGGAAATTATACTAGAGGTGATTTTAAGTCGATTTAGCTCAAATTACCTTAATCAGAAAATGCTTCCTAAGGGAGCTAAAGCCCTTTGAGGAAGACCTCATATAAGTTTTCTTCGAATTATTCAAAAATACCGTTACTTAAAATATTCAAACTTGGTATAATTAATAAATAGTTACAAACCAGCCGTTCGCTGTAAATACATTTTTTTCAGATCAATCACAAGCGTGTCAGTCGGGAGGGCCAACAGGTATTTTTATTAAAAAATTTTTATTTTCAAATTTTTCATGTATACGACACCGAATTTGGAAAATTCAAGATAATTTTCATAAAAAAATGTCCTCTTCTTTCAAATCGATATCATGAACCGTTTTCGAGAAAAATAAATTCAAACTTTTTGTTGTGTCGCGTGCATAAAATCATGTTGGATTATAAAATTAATTTAATATGTCCAAAACAATGTAAGCAATTTATAAGACTTCTTTTGATAGTATCTGTACAATTTGTAGATTTTTCAAAGCCAACTTGATATTACAGATACACTTTTATAATCCAACATGATTTTATGTAAAAAGAAGGCACCCTGTAGATAATAATTGTAAGAAAAAATACGGATTTAAATAATTGACTCTTTTAAAAGTGATGTTATTTTTTCCTTGGCGTTATAATAACTGAGGGAGATGAAATTGTTACATGTTTTTTCAAAAATATAAATATTTGTTACAGCCAATGAGGTGTTAAACTCATTTTTTCTCAATATATTTTATAGACTTTGGCCTTTTTGTAACATAAAACAAATAATCAGAAAGTGGCTTCAGCTTCATCTTCAGGTTTGTGACGTATCTGTAGTGAAAGTTGCAAACATTTAGGAATCCTTAATTTTAATTTCCTGAAATATTCGGTTTAAAATATTTTCAAATTAATTTTTGCAAAAAACCACTAATATATTTTTATAAAATACCAAAAAAACCGAATATCCGTTCAACACCCCATTTGGTGTACTTTTGTATCATTTTTTTTGTCTTAGCAACTTTTGAAATACTTATCTTGAACCCCAAGATTATTTCGCGAGGGGCTTCGCCCCGAGCAGAATAAAGTGCGAGGTTTATAAATGTCTTCAACACCATGGTGTATATACAATTTTTTCCACTACTAGCCAAATTTAAGACAAAAATAAAAATAATTCACAAACGCACTACGAGAAGCGTTTACCCCGTCGTCTGACTGACAAGTACACTGTCAGTTTTCGACATAATATGAACGTATCTTCTGTATGTTCCTTGTGGTATATTATTCATTCTTTTTTTTAATTTCTTGGGAAATTAAACCACAATATTTTTAAATTCTTTATTTCAACGTTTCGGTAGCGTTCCAGCTACCGTTGTCAAGAAAAAATAAGTAGAAAGTGCTTTAATACAACTAAATGCAGATAAATGTGTAGCTAGTATTTCAGCCGAATGTAGTCAAATTTGGTTACCAATGTTAGAAAGAGAAATTTCCAATAATCAATTACCTGCGTTATCAAGATAGCATCATAAGTTTTTATCCAGGTTTTCTTATGATTTATAATTTGAATAGTTGTTAATCGATACACATTTCAATACACAAAATCACAAAACTGAGTATACATATTTCAAAAACTTAAATATTCATACACAAAAAAACTATCAAGAAACGCGTTTTAATAACAACATTTCCAATATAAGCGAAAAAACGCGCTATCCCAATAAAAACCGTTCCTGGAACGTGCACTTCACTGGATTCCATTTCTAGTAGACTATCATATCGTTGGAATGTCATAAAATGAAATATTTCATTTCACATTTTGCCACAGATATGATCTACTATGAATGGACCTTAATAAAAATTTGATAACAAAATTTTGCAGTCTTAAACTTCAAAATAATTTTTGATTGTCTAGTTGTCAAATTTTTTCTGTTGTGTCAGTTAGGGATAAAAAAATTAATTTCTACTTATTTTTTCTTGACAACGGTAGCTGGAACGCTACCGAAACGTTGAAATAAAGAATTTAAAAATATTGTGGTTTAATTTCCCAAGAAATTAAAAAAAGAATGAATAATATGAACGGTACTCGTTATGTCATCAGTATTTTTGGTTGGGCGCGAATTTTAAACTAATGGCATTTTTATTCAAATAATTTTATCTTGATAGGTAATTTCAAGCAGCAAATATGTTAAAGACAATCTTCTGGGTATACAAAATTATGTTGCACATCTCTGGATTCTCAAAATGTTTAAATTAGTCCATTATTGACCTAGGTTAATAATAGAAAAAATTGTTAACCACTAATAGAGAAATTCAACTTCTCAGTTGGCTAGAAGAAGCAATAATTGTCAACTTCACAGCTAGTAGTGGAAAAAAATATTTTTAACCTCCAAATGAAATTTTTTGTCCAAATTTTCTCAAAGATATAGTTTTATTCGGATATAGTGCACTACATTTAAAATAATACCTCAAAAGTTAACCAAAGCATACGAAATCTTGTCCCTATCGGAGGGTTAATTTTTCTAGAGTTGGATATAATTAAAAAAATAGGGTAGTAAATCCGAGACATACAAATACGGAAATGTGCCGGCAGGGCAGTGAGAAGTTCGGAAGGGTCAAGGGACATTAAGCTGACCAAGAAGGCGGATCGCTACTACTGTAGAGTCTGGACGCGGCTTTGAAATATTCAAAAGGGAATTGCGCGGTCGGCAGTCCTATGCATCACTGCATTAGACACGTCGGATATTGTATGGAAATACAAACTCATCTCGGCAAAGTTTGTCAGCGATCAGACATGCTAAAGTTTTTGTGACACAAAATAATGACGACGTTCTCTTTTGTGATAAAACGGTTTCAAGATAAAAATATGAATTACACGTAGGAAAATGATTGAAAAAATTAAATAGTAACTGTATGCACTCTACAAGTACTACAGGGTGTTTTCAAATGACACTTACAACGTTTGTATGTAGATACCTCTCGTAAAATTGTACAAAATGATATAATTATTAAGGGGTCCAGCACATTAAAAAGTGATCATGCAGATTTCATGAAATCATTAAATATCTTGAAAACTACAAATTTTTTGATATGTAAAGGTTTTTCGTTTTTCACGTGAAAACCATTGAGGAATACAAAATTGGATGAAAATTGCTACAAAAGTCAGTGGCGTAAAAAATGGGAGGGAAAGGGTAACATATTCTTCCAAATCGGCACCACTGGATCAAAAATTGGGAAATATTTCTTCATCAAAATATGCCCTTTTACATTTAAAAGCAACCTGCCAAATGTCAAATCAATCTATCCATCCATTTTAAAGTTATCGAATCAAAACAAATAATTTTTCAAAACTTTAACACCCTGTATTTCGAAAAGTAAATGTGCTGGACCCCTTAATCCTTATATCATTTTGTCCAATTTTACGAGATGAATCTACATGCATACGTTGTAAGTGTCATTTGAAAACACCCTGTATAAAAAGTAGATGCCCCGTCTAGAGTGACCGTCTGCCTGAACGACCCTATGACGAACAAGCTCGGCTCTAACTCTATGAAATATTCAATATGGAATGAACGAAGATGTTTTTTTGATTTTTAAAACTTTCATTGACGTAATAGAGTTTTTAAAACCTTCAAGGCCCGACCCATCAATAAAAAAAATTCTTTTTTTATTACGTCCCCATTTCCAAATTTAAGTGTAAGGTCCCTACTGTGGTGTGTGTGTCTCTCGGAGCAGTGTTTTACAATAGCAATAAAAATATAAAATGTAGCTGTTGCTTAATAAAAATATCGTAAACTTTTATTTCGGACATACCCCGAGTCCAATGCAGTAACCGTTCTGCTTTCTCGAAGAGGCCATCAGAGATAATTGTATAATCCACTTGGTTTTTTAGTGTCTCAAGTGTAAGGATGCTTTGAATTTCTCGTCTTTATAGACGATAAGGAAAAATTATTAGGGTTTGAAGACCTTGTTAAGCGACTGAATTAATTATAAAAAAACGGCCAATTGCGAGTCGGACTCGTGCACGAAGGGTTCCATACAATTATTTATTGAAACCGTTTGGAGGAGGCTTTTGCACTATGTCCTTGAACTTGTGCACAACAGCTTGAAATGAATCGTTGTACCATTTTCCCATGTTATCTACTTCCATCCCAGAAGCTTCGGGTCTTCAAAGTAGGCCACTAGTTTTACTGAAGTGATTCTCAGTAGTTATAATGGTTGTTTTATTTCCTCTCCAAAGTGCTTCCGTCTAAGTTCTCGCAGAAGCAGTAGGTGTTTCATCATAGAGTTCACATTTCCTGCTCATAGGTTCACCAACTTTGCTCATTTTGTGCAGATGCTTCCTCAGGGTGCAGTGTCCAGTCACCAGTCGGTAGTTAAAGACATTTACAATACCTTTTAGTACTTTGCCCTTTATTCTCTTTATTTTTCTAGCCTATTGGAAGTGCGCCCCAATAGTAGAGGAAAGTCACCAAATATGGAATACCATTTTGTTTTTGGGATATAAAAAAAAACTTCATATAAATTCAATCAGTTTAATGTTTTTACTAATCAGTCATACATTTATATGTAGTAATTAACAGCCGTTAATAAAATATATTAGTTATCAAATTAAAATCTAACACAAAAAACAAAATCACAAATGAGTAACCAAATATGGAATAGGTATCCATATATGAAATATAAGCATAAATCAACATAGCAATAACAAAAATGGACATTAATATCTTTGAATAATATATTGTGATAAATGAAAGAAGTTAAATAATTACTTGAAAAAGTCACAGATCCAAGTATCAAACTCTGGACCAGCACAATCATAATGTGCCCAGAGCCCACACATCAAGCATTTAATTTAAAATTACATAATTAGACACCGACGACTGTCTATATTTGGATTTTTATACTAGTTCAAACTCTTCTAAATATTTTTTAAAGTCACAATATTTTAATGACAAGATCACAAAATGGTGAAATAAACATAATACCGATATAATAAATAGTATAACACTTACGTAAACACACATAACAGCTGGTAATACTCGTTTATTACTTACCTTTAAAATTTTCTGCACGACAACAAAACAGACATGTCACACGTGAAGCATTCGCGCAACTAACTCGATGGTGTGGGTGCGATAGTCAAAAGACCGAATGAAACAGAAGATGGTCGAGTGTTGCGTTTCATACTTATAGTCTTAGAGAAATGAAGGCATTCCATATTAGGATACTATTCCATATTTGGTGACTTTCCTCTACTCCTGGAAGTCGATATAATAATTTTCTCTCAAGTGGTAATATGGAAATAAAAACCCAGTACGTCACTGGAATAATTATTTTATTGTGTTGGACAGCAAAATAAAGAGATTGTGGTAGTTAAATGTAATATAATATATAAGGAATTTAAATGTTTTATAAGGTAAAAAAATCGTTAAATAAAAATAATAGCTTGGAAATTTATGCATTTTGCATTTATAGCGTAATAAAGTGATTTAAAAAGTTTCATTACCGTTTAAGTAAATTGATTATGTTGAAATGAAAACTTTCGATTTCCCGTCTTGAAAAACCTTTTGTTATGAATTTTAAGAATATATTTATAACGATACACTTTTGGAAAATTATTAGAAATAAAGAAAAAACAATATTTAATCAAATCTTTAAGCCCTTTATGTCTTATTTCAACTGATGCATACGAACCTTAAAAAAAACCAAATTAATCTCTTCAAAAGTTATTAAAATGTTGAACCGAAAAAATACCATGGTATAAATACCCTTCTCTGCCCTCTGTACAAAAGCTAATCCCAAACCTGCTAGTCATATTTTATCTGTCCGCATAGTTTAGGTTCCTTTCTAAAGATGCCAAAATATCTAAAGAGGCAGGTCAAAAATGTACAACCATATTCGAAAAACCAATAGCGCTACAGGGACGAATCCAGTCAGGATTTCAAACAAAAAATTTATTATCAAAACTGATTGAAAATGTCAAAATATGTGCAAGTATCGCAGAATACGAGGAAGTGTAGTTGCTCAGAAGTTGAATTGTTAATAAAAAAATTTCCAGAATGTGGATAAATAAAAGTTATAGAAATATTCAATGTTAAGTACTGACTAATATTGTTCCATCTGCTCAAATTATCACCCCAAACGTTCTCGAAAAAAGCCAGCTAGTCATATTATAATCTGTCATTAAACACAGTGAAATAGTATATGTGGCATACCATGAAAAAATCGCCTTATATGTCTAGAGAAGTGGGTGTTTCGTTGTCTCTAGTCGTCAATAGGCACGTTCTACTACTCCACGAAATGGCTCTAATGGTCTAACTATGGCAGTGTACATCCACCTCAGGATTTTTGGGCTACAATTTTGGAAAAAGCGATTCTTTTAAGTAGGATTTTCTCTATTTTAACTCTATTGCGTTATAAATAATAGCATTTCATAGCGTGTTTCAAACAAGATTTTATCTAATTTTGACAAAAAGAAAATTTAATTTACCTACCAATAAAGCATTTCATACGTTTCATACAAGATTTTATCTAATTTTTCTATAATTGAAGGGCAAAATTTTCTTGGTCTCATCAGAAAATACATTGTTTTCCGCCCACGTAACGTTGAACACAATAGATTTTTTTGTCAAATATACTAATGGTACATGCGGCGTACAACCAGTTGGCATTAATACAATTGGTAGTCTACCAAAAACTATTGCCCAGTTTTTGGAGTTACCAAATCCTGTTTTATTTTCGGGACACTGCTTCAGAAGATCGTCGGCTACCTTGTTGGCAGATTCTGGTGCCGACATTTTAAAGTTAAAACAACATGGAGGCTGGAAGTCCAGCGCGCTAGCGGAGGGCTATGTAGAGAACTCCATAGAAAATAAGAAAACGATTGCCACTGATATTCTTGGTGAATCAAGCACCTCAAGTTCAAGATCAGTTATGCATCACGAAATTACATCAACTTCTAATTCTGCGGGAGTTAATCTAACAAACTGTTCGAATTGTGTCATAAATATTTATAATGCATAAAATAAAAAGTTAATTGTTCTAGTTCTTATTGTTAGTAGTTCTCTTCAGTTCTAGTTGTTGTTATTTTTCTATAATATGACATTGAACTTTCTTCTTTTATCACCAGTTACATAATATTTCTCATTATGTAACTGGTTAAGAAAAATGTGACGTTTGCTAACGGAAGTCAGTTTTGAAAAATGTCAAAATTAGATAAATTCATTTATTTCCAGACTGCAAAAACAAACCAAATTTTATCCCATTTTCACTATCTTCCAACTTGGTACTTTTAATTTTAAAAATGTGTGTCTAGTGGATACGAGTCCGTCTCTGCATTAAAGCCTCCATATTCGTAAAACGTCACTGAGAACCCATAAAATTCATTTTCGATTCCGACCCTCCCGATAGGTACAGACTAACCTAACTTTTATTGGTTCTCCGCTCGAACCGGGCAGGTCTTTTCGAAGAATTATTTTTCTTCTAACAACTCAACGTGGTGCTGGTATTTTTGATAGTTGTTACTAGTTAGAACTCAATCTACATGTTCCTATGCGATTTACTCGACAGCACGTTTTTTGTTGAAAAAAAAAGTTTTTTGTCTAAACAAAATGTTTGGTCGGTGTAGGTGTATAGTTTATTTCGGTAAACCCGTGTATTTAAGTTGTGACTTTTTTGTTAATTGATAGTGAAATGTTAAAATTCTTTTATTATATATATGATAATGAAACCGGACAGTACTAGTAGTGTGAGAGGATGTTTTAAAGTGAAATATAAAACGCCTTTGAAGGTTAAAACATTAAAAGAATATAAGGCATTTGTGGAAAGACGCAGACTGAAAGAAACTCCTGATGAAAGAACGATATCGTATCTCAAAAATGATTTGTAAGAATACTTGATTACCTTTTAATGAACACTGGACACATTTTTCAATTGAAAAATATTTTTTTTGTTTTTTGGGCGATTTATTTTCTTTTTGTAGGGCTAATAACCTAACATGTCCTTAACATGACTGTAAATTTAAAAGAAAAAATAATGTAACAGTGCATTTGAGCTCATTGCAAATGAAAACTGTTTTAGCTAAAATTGTACTAATATGCTTTTTCGGTAGATAAACTATCCAGGAAATTGTCCGAAATTACCGGATTCGCGGAATACCATTGTTTTATTAAATAACATTTCAACAAATAACACATTTATGAAAACAGTTTAGTAACTTAAAAACTTGAGAAAAATATTATGAATGTGGCCTCCTAACAGCCCAGAATTAAATCCGGTTGATTATTCAATTTGAGGAATATTCGAACAAAATTTGTATGACGGACAACAATTTGAAACAATCGAGCAGCTCAAAGAAAGAATGCGGTTTGTTTGGAACAATTTTGAACAGGGTGCAATAAATGGGGCTATCAATTTATGACGCAGACGACTTCAAGAAGTGGTAAACAATAATGGTGGCCACATTCATAATATTTTACTCTGAGTTTTAAAGTTACTAAACTGTTTATATAAATGTGTTATTTGTTAAAATGTTATTTAATAAAAAAAAGTATTTCGCGAATACTGTAATTTCGGAAAATTTCCTTTTTACTGAAGTGTTTTGGATAGTTTATCTACCGAAAATGCATATTAGTACAATTTTAGCTAAAACAGTTTTCATTTGCAACGAGCTCAAATGCACTGTTGTATAATTTTTTTTATAAGTCCGACACTGTACATTATTTTAGCTTCCAAAATCATGTTAAGGACATGTTAGATTATTAGCCCTGCAAAAAGAAAATAAATAGCCCAAGAAACAAAAAAAAATATTTTCAATTAAAAAATGTACTCCTTTATTTCGGCCCACAGTGTATTAGTGACTTTTATAGTAAAATATTTTAATCAAATTTCAAAGTATAAACATTGATTTAAGAAAAAAACTATTATACAGGGTATATCGGTAAATGATAACCTTTTAAATTAAACAACCCCCCTTACTATCAAATTTACAGATTGCACTTGTTGAGCAGCTCCCAAACATGTACCACAAATTGGTTCAGGGTGGACAAAAATGCACATAATATACTTAAAGATACTTTACAGGTTTTTTTCGAAAAAGACAAGTATCGTATTTGTTTTTATTTGAACACCCGGTACATTTATAAAATATTGAACGAAAAAAATAAAAACGTAGGCTGATTATTACAAAGTAAAGCACATGCAGGCCCATACGTGATAAAATACAACTTCTTATAGAAGTAAACTTTTCTCCCTGCCATTTTCCGACTGGTTTTATGTTACTAGCCAGGAGAAACGGCTTTGATTTTTATTTATTCCATGCCCGGATAGGGGCTTCAATGAAAAAAAAGGTGCACTTAGCACAAAACTTCCGGTTTCGTTAAGAATTCACATTGTTGTAATACGAGTGCTTATTCCCAATTCACAATGCAGATTTGTAGGGATCAAAAGCAGGAAGTTCTTGTTATATTCTAGACATTTTAAAATGCAGAATCAACGTTTACACAGTGTCATTTTAAAATAAGTTGTTGAAGAGTTGAATTTGTTCACTGGATTTGTATACAATTATATTAAAGTAACTTTTATTTACTAATATAAAATACAGGGTAATTTATTTGAAATTTTTTTTGTAATTGATGTATTCGAGTTTGGACTCGCCCTGTATACTATTTCTTAGAAATGGAAGCAGGACTAGTGGAGAATAATACTAGACCAGCACAAACATAACAAATTAATTTCAAATTGTGCAATTTGAAGTATACGGGGCGTTGAACTCATTACGTCCTTTTTCTACTAGGATTTTTGTCGGAAGTAATTGCACAAGTGCATCAAAATTACCGATAATTTTGCATTACAGCGTGTTGTCTAAAAACTGCATGAGTTGTGTGTGTGTGAGAGAGATGGTCTCGGACGGTATCCATTAAACACAGGGAGTATAGAAAGTTTAGATATTAATCTGAAGGAAAAGTCTATACCTATTTCCAGTTTAGCATCATTAACAAAACATATAAGTAGGTCAAAAATAGCCTTTTCGTTTTTTGCCAGAAGTGAACATAAATTAACAGGCATGAGAGAATTATAAAGTTCTGTTCTTTCTGTCAGTCGATCCTCACATGCAAAAAAAAATATGATTGAAATCAGCTATTGATATATTATCGTAAGTACAAAAAGTTGTGTTGAAAATACCTATTTTGTGTAGATGAGCCCGAAAACGTCCATGATTCAGTTTTAAACGTGTGAGAATTCCCTGATGTCTTTTGCTATAATCTAAATTTAAGAGGTAACTTTTACTGGGGAGTTGCGGATATAAATGTAAATACTGATTGCTGTTTGTTTTTGCAATATTTTGATTATAGTTTTTCCAACGTGTGTGGGCTAATTAATTCTTTGTGGCTATTTATTAAGTCCGAAAATGATTGGGTTTTAGTTAACTTAGATATTCTACATGCCGCTTTTGCTTCGTAGTCCACTCTTTCATTTCCATCTATCCCGCAATGTCCTTTCACCCAGATAAGATGAATTTTCTTCCCACTATTTTTTAAGTCATATAGCAAACGCTTAATTTCAAAAATAAGATGTTGCCTGAAACATTTTGCTTGCAAAACAGATTTAGAATCCGACATGATGGCCACGTTTTGAAATGAATTCAAACTACACCAGTGTAAAGCTTCTCTCACAGCTAGTGCTTCAGCTGTATATAATGAAAAATTATCTGAAAATCTGCATGAGTTTATTTTCATATTTTGGAGAAAGAGCCCGATACCGAAGGTGGAAATTTTAACAAAATATGAAAATGACCGAATGTAGTTTTTCCAAGACAACACTCGACGCTCGAATGCAAAATTATCTGATTATTTTGATGCACGAGTGTAATTCGGGGGAATATTTCCCGAATTACAAATATTGGTTTAAATATTAAATTCCTATTTCTTTCTTTTTAATACATTTATCCATTTTAAAACATGCTGTTAGGTACAAACAAAATAAAAAGACCCAAAAATACGATTTTTTCAGAACTATTTGATTTGTATTGTTTCATCTAATGTATATTTTTTCAGCACAAAAGCTCATAAACTGTCGCCACACGTATTGTCTGTTGTGTTTGGTGTTCTTTGGTTCGCCTTCCATCACTTTATTTTCTATAATTCCCAACGAATCACATTAAAAACAAAACATTTTTAAAAATATTTTTTGTCTTTACTTGTCAAACTGATTTTATTTTTAATTATCATGGATTCACAATGGGATTACCGTGGATACGTAAACAATGCAATTATCGCAGTGCTCTTTTGGTTTCTACAGTGTAGTTACCGCTGTAATCAATCGATAATTGCACTCCTCTCATGGGTTTTTTTTACACATGAGGGAAATATTCATAAAAATTTACCTATATTGACCTAAAGTCCATGCTACAAAATCAAAAATGTCTTTTTAGTTTTTAAAACCAATAAATGTAAAAAATAACTTCGTATAGAAACGCGCGAGATAATTTTCTACAGCTGTTGTACATTGGGGATACAAGCCAGAGTAAAGAGACTTTTCAAATTACATTATACCATCGAAAATCCGAAACTTTCTCTCGAGATATATTTTATTCCTTTTGCCTTGTCCTAAGGGTAGAACCATGATAATTATCTAGAAAGCTTTTTCGAAATGAAACAACGCAGCACGCTAATAATTCTTCAGATATTACTGAGTCAAAAAGGTCGATTTTTCTTTATACTTTCAGTACATTTTTAGAACCAACTGGTATTACATAAAATATAAATAATTATAGTGTGTGTATATACTGAAACTTTTCATCAAATTAAGTGCCATTAGGAAGACCATAATTTCTAAATTAATAATATTTTTAATGGTTTTGAAATAATGCGTTGCTTCCATGAAAAATTATATTAAAAATATCCAAGTTTATATATTTTGAATGTTTCATCGTATGTATGTATCTCCAGAAAAAAAAAGGGCAAAAGATCAATATATTGTTCGAACAGCCCTGTAGGGATTTAATATGTGGCAGCACTAAATTATTGAAGACCCTTACAGGCCCTTTTATTGCTGAACTTTTCCTTTTCCGAACGCAAGCTGTTATTAAATGCATTTCATAAAATGGATATTAGTTTTTTTTATCTCTATGTTTAATAAAATTCGATTAAACAATACACATATTCTCTTATTCACTAGCTATCATAAAGGAGAAATAATTAAGTGAAATTTTAATTATTTTTGTACATTTCATACAATTTTCCACACCTATCTTCGACCATTTTCGAGATGTGTGTGTGTGTGGGGGGGGGGCCTTGGAAATAAATCCTTTTTTTTATTTCTTCATATTTTTGAATGTATATTAATTTTTAATTATCATTATTTCTTTTTCAATTTTGTTATTTTTTTTATTACGTGTTACTTGAATCTACATTCCAATGTCTCTACATATCAAGTCCCGCTTGTCTAAAGAACCCCACCAGAGCGTCATTAACCATTCTACTGTTCACATTTTCGAGATACAAATATAGTTTGAATTATACATGCTACTACTATATTTTTGGAAAAAGCGACAACGCTGTATTTTTTAGAGTTTAGAGAACAAACCCTGTTTACCAAGTCCGCACTGATGCATCTTTCTTAGTGTATTTTAAAAATTCTGGTGCGAAAATATATACCCCTAAAACTCATCCATTCCGATTTCGACTATCATCGAGACCCCGTTGTCATTTATATGGTCATACCTATCCTAACAGCTCCATAAATTTTAAAACGGCTCTTCTCCAATTTCCGCTACACTTTTCCGAAGGACATCATCCAAATTGGAAATGACCTGTACGAGATTTAAAATAATAAATAGGCTATATAAATGCTCGTGGTGCTCTATGCAGGAAATCTAATAAAGATTTAACTCAGTACGGACCTCGACAACAGCAGGAGCGTTACATTTTAATTTTTTTTGTGAAACTTGAATAATTTCTGTTTCAAGGAATTTTTTTTGGTAAAATTTGTGTACCGGGTGTCTCATTAATTCCCTTTTAAATGATACTAACTTACTCACTCATCCCTACCAGTTATTTTACAAGATGGAAGAAAAAGTACTGAAGCAAACTTGGAGTTTGATGTACTATAACGATAAGCAGCAAATTTGCATTCAAACTGCTTCAGAAATCAAACAATAGTTCAATACAGTAGCTATAAAATATTTGATTCAATGACAAAGTCATCAGTGGCGACTCCTCGAAGGAGGCTTAGCCTCTTCAACAATTTATCCAACAAATAGCACCAGAAATATTTTGTTGATTATTCTTCATTTTATTTCCCGTTTATCTAAAATTTTTCAATACCACAATTAATTCCCCGTTTTCATAAATTATTTTAGAATCTGACAACAGTGCCCTGAGGCTAGATTCCACAAACATCTCTCTCGAAACACGTGCTGCTCTACACAGTTGCCGTTTTTCGACCAGTCCAATTGCTAATAGCGTAAAAAAAAGAGGGGAAATGGCAACACTCACGGTAGACTAGCCTCTGGGATAGCTTCTAGCAGTTGCAATGATATACGAACCAAAACGAACTACGGAATACAGAATACGAGCGTGGGTTCGTGCGTGCTTGTTTTGTTTTAGATGATTAGCAGGAATTATTAAGTTTTGTTTTTTCTTGATACTTTTAAATGAATATTGGAACAAACTGATGTCATTTTTCAAATTTTACAACATAAATTCATTGATATAATTTTTTCAAGAAAGCGTTTGAAGTATCTCATTGATAAAATTTCAAGTTTCCGTAATACAGAATTGCATTTTAATATTTTATTTGAAAATCTTTCAACTGATGACGCTCCTCCCGTAAAAGGAGGAAAACATATAATTTGGTAGTTATACATTGGCTACGTTCATAAACTCACTCAGAGTAAGGATAGTTTACTCCGAAGCGTTCATAAATTTACTCTACCAGTATAGAGTATGCTTATATAAACGTTCAGAAACATACCCGGAGTAAACTCTGCATACTCCGCCTTTTAATGGAGTATAATATACTCTGACAGTTATGACAGTTTGATATACAGTAGCTCACATAGAGAAATATAATATAATGAGAGTTGTCGACCCTGTAGTAACAGTTAGCATCACGTTGAACGAAGCGCACCAGGAAGGACTGGCGGAACTAATTTTTGAAGGCGGGATATTTAAATTGGTTAGTTTGGATTGTGGGTAGATAAATTTCACAATTTGTCTAAAAATTGTTTATTATTACATACATATCATTACAAAAAATTAAATTACATTTAATTTTTTCTAGTGAAATAATTATAATTAATAAACAATTTTAAGACACATAATTTAGATAAATGAGAAATCAACACACATTTAAATTTTTTATTAAACTGTACGTAATAAAATAACATAACAAAATTTACTAAAATATTTGTTTATTAAACATAAGACTTTTATTCCATATACATTATTAACTTTAAAGTTCTTATTCTATCTTTGGAATTAATTATCACAGTTACATTTAAAAAAAAACTATCACAAATATTACATCAACCAATGTATGATTGATTTTGTACATTTTCATTTTTATTGACTTTAAAGTTAATATACTAGTATAATCGATGATACTCATAGACATTAAGGGCAAAATGTTGAAGTAAAAGGTGATTTATAATATTTTAAAGTATTTTATTCCATTCTGCTTATGTAAAAAGTCTTGTAGTTCTCGCGACCGCAGCGACTCGATGCGCGGGTGGCGGCGCAGAAACGTTATTCCCAATACCGCCTATGCTTTAATCCTTCTCTTTTATTTTGTCTATTGTAGCTCAGTTCAGATTAGTGCCCAGGTTATTTTTATTGATAATATTATTCATATTAATATTATTAATATTCAACTCATCCATGGTTAATTAATTTCTATTTTCGAAATGGAAAATATAACCCCAAATTTATATACACAATACAATGACATTTGATTTGCCTCCGGCCGGTGTAGCCTCTGAACGGTTACTCCGAGTAATCAACAATCATTCTTTTCTAATCACGTGATCATACTCTTCTCTACTCACTGGAGTAAGTTTATGAACGTAGCCATTATAAACAACTTTTTTATGAAATTCCAGATACTATTGAAGGTCAAATTAAGATTCGATTGTCCGATTTACATGAATTGAGGATTTTAGATTTGACGAATAAAAGCTCATTCGAATGTTTTTCAAAAGAGTTTTCCAATACACTTTTAGATAACTTAGTTCTAAAATATAATTTTTTTATAAAATAGCACTGCACAATGAATTATGAGAAAAAAAAATATTTTTGGCTAGAGAAACTCTATACCTCCACGTTGGTTCATACTGGGCAACAATTAATTTTGTCACTGAAGTAGCTGGTACGGTCGCTGCACAGAGGTTTAACTAACTGGTTGAGTAGAGTATATTGTTATGTCCAGCCTCCTCTCTTAAAAAGTTCACGAGCCGCCACTGAAAGTCATTGGATAATTGGTTGACGGACCAAATATTGTACTCGATACTCGAAATATGTTAATTTCGTGAAGCAGTTTTAAACGAATCAAACATGAAAATTTTGAAAAAAAGTCGCCTTTTTCTAACATGATATTTGTTTGCAATATTCTGCGCTACTGATAACAAAATCTAATAAAGATTTAACAGAGTCATACCCTTGCTACGTTATCTATCTACTCGTTGCAGGGGTGCAGTGAAAAAAAAAGACAAAAAAAGGAAAGTGGTCCCCGAGGCGGCAGCAGCGGATAGAAAGTGTAATTGCGTTTTGGACCAACGCATCGCGTTCTAATCTATCTGGATATGAATTCAGCGGCGGGTACTTTCGACCAAAATCAGTTTGCACTAAATTATAGTTATAAATAATGAATCTATCCCAACCCCTTCTAATGCATGTCGCTTTAAATAAACATTTTAGATATTAACAAAAATTTAATTAATTACTTTTCTTTTTATCTTACAGATCTCAACACTACGATAATTTACAACAAGCAGATAGCCAGAAACAGCCATTAAAAGACACCACAAACACATCATCGAACGCAAAACACGAAGACAACAACAATCAAGAACCAGAATCAACGCAACAGGACAACAACGAACCGTCAAATCATAACGGTCAGCAACAGCATCATCATCAACAACAACAACAACAACAACAAGGTAGCAGGTCCTTACAGTGCTTGGAAACGCTCGCACAAAAAGCGGGAATTCACGATATCACTCCGGACGATTGTAAATTCGATGTTGCTAATACATTATTGAATTTAGATAGAGGACACGAGTTTATTAAGCAAAGTGTCGACGGTGAGTAACTTCAACTTCTTCTGAAAAGCTGGACTTGACATTTTTTTTATTTTCAGGTCAATTAACGATCACTATGAGCGATTTAAACAAACAACAAATGGATGCTAATGCCCAGGCTCAAGCACAAGCGCAGGCCCAGGCGCAAGCTCAAGCCCAAGCGCAGGCACAAGCCCAAGCTCAAGCGCAGGCCCAAGCTCAAGCTCAAGCTCAAGCGCAAGCTGTTCAGCAACAGCAGTTACAGCAAGTTGCTCTTCAACAACAAGATCAGCAACAGACTTTGGTGCCTGCTCAGAGTCCACATATGCAACAGGTTGCGGTGGGGAATTCAGGTAAGCAAGATCTTAGACACAGTAATATTCAATTTATTTTATATATGAAGATCTGTATCTGTAGAGTAGGGAGGGTGAGTGTAGGCTCATTTATATCCTGTACATCCTCCCGAGGAGTTGTCCTCCTAGGTCATCGTCCATCCTGTCCTTCATAGGAAGGTGGACATTCACTAGGAGACATCTACTTTATATCGGCAGGTGTAGGCCAAGACTCACCGAACACACACTCTCTTATTGACGATAACTCCGGACACTCGCATAAGACATGTCTGACAGTTTCATCTTCCTGTTCATACATCCTGCATAGAGGTGTGTCCACTAGCCCCATAGTATGGAGGTGTTTCCTTAGTTGACAAGTGGCCTGTCAGAAATCTTACTGTCAACTTAGGTTTTTATTGGTCATCGCTAAATATTTCTTCGGCGCCAGTTTCCCAGGGTCGCCCAGGGTGATCCTAGCAAGACTGCATCCTTTGATTCCTTCCCATCTTTTAAAGGATTGATCATGGGTGTAACGTTTGGCTAGTTCCGTAATTGTCGAAGTCGTTAGGCCGTAGGTGTCACTGGGTCATAAAATTTTTAGTCCATTCGCTTCCCTGGCTAAAGAATCGGCAATGCGATTACCTTTACTCCTGTCGTGCCCTTTAACCCACCTCAGGATAATGCTATCTGCCGAGGCGTTAGCTAAATCTTGGTGGCACTCTATCACTAGCCCCGATATAACACGTTGTCTGTTCAAGCCTAATAGGGCTTGTCTACTATGAGTGCAGATTGTTATGTTTTTGCCATAAATTCTTTTATATGAAGATATAACGAATCAAATATATTTTATAGGTGCAGTGACGTCGATGGGTCCTCCCCAACACACAGTTTCCATGCACCAACAAGTAGCGCAACAAGGTCAAGTTCTTCAAACTCAAAACGCTCAAGTTTTGGCTGCCGCGCAACAAAGCAACAGCACCACCATTACTACTATGTCTCCTTTGCAGCAGAGCCAAGCTGCGCATCAACAGCAACTCAGCGCAGATTGGAGCCACGGTAGAGCCGTGCAAGTGATTCAACAACCTATCGGAAATATCCAGAATCCCACGTATCTCCAGCAACTCTATAACGGCCAAGGACAGCTGTTGATGCCGGGAAATATCAGCAACATTGCATTACATCCTAGTATTAATCCACAAATACAGGTAATTGTAGTTTTTTTCTACTTTTCCTAAATAGTCATTAATTGGGAGAATTTGGAAAAGGAAGCCAGGATGGCGGTTCATAGAATGCTATCAGTGGAGATGCAAATAAATGGAGAGACTCTGAGGGATCACTCAGGATTGATGTGGGAAATACAAAATCACCACATTCTTGGGATGCCCTCGGATCTTTCTGTCACAAAACTTCACGTAGACAAGCCCTTTAAGGTTCTCATTCCCACGAGAGACCAATGGTATAGCGAAGAAATCTCCTTCCTAGAAACTGACCGATCCAAAACCGGAAACGGGGCTGGAGCGGCGGTCTTCAGCAGGAAACCCAGAGTTGAAATCACAGCCAACCTGTGCAGGTACGCTACCATCTTTCAGGCTGAAGTATACGCCATTGAACTGGCTGCAAGAGAGCTGATGAATCAACCTGTTGTAAAAAAGAACATACACATCCTGTCAGATAGTCAGGCTGCTCTTAAAGCACTGAGCTCAAACAGGATAAAATCTAAGATGGTATATAACTGTCTACAATTCCTTAAAATACTAGGCAAGAGAAACAGAGTCATTTTGACCTGGGTGCCGGAGCATCGAGGAATGGAGGGCAATGAGGAGGCCGAAACTCTGGCAAAAAAGGGATGAGACTTTATTTATCGGACCTGAACTATTTTTTGGCATTGCGGAAAGCACTGTTAGATCAGCCATAGCTACCTGGGCGGAGAGGAAAACCTACACGTACTGGGCAGACATACCGGGGCTTTCTCACTCGAAGGCGTTCTAATACTACCCTTCGAGTACAAAAAATAAGCAGATCCTGGAATGGAGCAGAACAAACCTACGCATTCTGACGGGACTGCTTACAGGACATTGTAGACTAAATTACCACCTAAAGAAGATGAGTCTGGTTCAGACCTCGGACTGTAGGTTCTGTAATTTGGAGGACGAAACTGCGGAGCACATACTATGCTCGTGCCCAGCCTTGGGCATAGTATATTCGGTTTTAGTACCTTAGAGCCGAACGACTTCAAAAAGCATCACCAAATACAACCATGGACTTCGTCAGAAGCACAGGATTGTGGGGTGAATTGTAATCAATAGGGGTGAGCCACAATAGACCTAACGAAGGTCGCAGTGGAGGTGGCGAGAAGGCCCCACTCACATAGAACCTAACCTAACCTATTAATTGTGTTATTTTGTTCCAGGTAATAGCCAAACCATTCCAAGGTAACCAACTAGCTCCGCATATGATAACGACTGCTCAAGGCAAACAAGTTCTTCAAGGTAGTCAAGCTGCAACATTTCCTGGCTACACAACTCTCGGACCTTCCATTCCCACCACACAAAATCAACAGACCCTGGTTTTTAGTCAGTTAGGCGTTATCAGCTCTCAGCCTAACATATTACCTAATCATTCCCAAGGTAATGGACAAGTTAACCAACAGAAGCAGCAGGAGATGCATAAGGTAATTGGAAAGATTTTTTGCTGAGGGTAGCTGCTTTGTTGGATGTTTTATTTATTTAATTAATATTGTGTTTGGTGTTCGTTACTAAAACCTATTTTTTTTCATTATTTTTATAATCAAAAAGGCATTCAAGGCATTCTAAATATTTAGTATTAGGTCTACGTTCATCACTGAAAAATGAATTTCCATAATTTTACTTTCTATTTGTGAAATAACAATATAGGAAAGTTGCCTATAAATATCTCTTATTTAAGTCACGAATAAAGCACCTTTGAAACGAGCAATATTTTTACTGCAATATGTGGCTATAACCCAGCCAGCATGACATTTCAATTGTAGCATAAGCTGTGCCATATATATCTGTTTGCAACCCTATGGCCCATTAATGAAAATAATTTGTTTCGTAGACGGGCTACATAGTCGTTCAAGAATGGCTGACGAAATCATTCGCTCGCAGCGACTTATATTGTTTTAAACACAAAGTTAAAGAAAAAGAAGAGTAGATTGTGGATTCGACCTTAGGCGTGAAACTTTACATTACCTAAGTCTAGAAATAAGTCTTGATAACAAGTTAAAACTACCATTTCACTAGTTTACCGCCAGCACTACCGGTTTTCTTCTTTTTCACATCACTCTTTGCATAAGTTCTCAAGTTTCTGAATTTTTTGTAGGCCTCTTCACTTGATATACCAAATTCTTCGGCGATAACTGCCCATCCATCTTTTTCAGCATTTTTAGCTTTATAAATTCCGGTTTCCACATTCTATAACTCAGGATGTAAATATATTTCATTAATATACTCAATAGCCCTTTCATTCGACCAAGTATTAGTCATTTTATATACTATAACCTCCAAAAGTTTCAAAACAAAAACAACAAACGAACACCAAAACAAAGTAAAATTGCAGAGTATTTTCGCTGGCCAAGCGATAGGCCGGCAACTCTTGCTACAACCAATTAAATGCATAGGCAACACAAAACATGTGTAGCTATATGGCCGGGACGCATTTAGGCAAAACGTACCACATACTAACCATTGCTCTAAAATCTGCCGTGCTGATTGGTCCGCGACTAAACGCGGTACGTTTTGTCTAGATAGGGTCGAAAGCAGGTACGGATTGCCCTCACAGCACCTAACACAATATTGAAATAAATATGTAAATATCAGAAATATAAAACTGAAAAAAAAACAAGGAAACCTAGGCCCAAACCCGGTTGATCAAAGTGTAACTATGTATAGAAATATCAGTAAATAAGATATAAAAAACTTGAAAAAAAAAACAAAAAAACCAAGCACCTAACCCGGTTTCGAACCTACGACCTCTGAGTTACAAGCCCACAATACCCTACCAACTGCGCTAATCAGCTCACACAATAACAGGCATGAAATGCGTAAATAGATTCTAATACGAGGGCAATCCGTACCTGCTTTCGACCCTATCTAGACAAAACGTACCGCGTTTAGTCGCGGACCAATCAGCATGGCAGATTTTAGAGCAATGGTTAATACGTGGTACGTTTTGCCTAAATGCGGCCGGGACACACTGAATATATTGTCAATATATTACCTAGTCTGGCTGTTATTGCTGCACTAAAAATATTGCCTGTTTAGAAGCACCTTAATGTCTGTATATTCTGTGTTAAAATTTAACTTACAGCATTTATTTTAAACAGCTTTATAAAGGTTGTATTATTCTAAATATTGTACCCAACAAAGCAAATGCGCTTAGTACTATTCGCCCAATTGAAACCCTATTGTGTAGCTAGTTACACCACAGAGTATATTTTCAATCAGGATTGTAATTTAAAAAATTCAAAACGTTTTTTTTGTACGAATTATGGTTCTAAAGTTATTTTTAAGAATACAACGAAATAATCCTGGCTGAAATATTAAAAACAATTTATGTAAAGGTGTAGAAAAAATAACTGACATTGTCCATAGGTGATGGGGACTCAAAAAGTGCAAATGCAAAAAGTGGCTAGTAGTACGAGCGCAGTTGCTCAAACACAACAGCAAGGACAATGCGTCCAAGTATCTCAAGCTTTGATCGGTACTCAGCCGACTGCGCAAATTATCAATCCTATACAAGTAAGCGTTTTATCAAAAAAGAAAATTGTAGATTTTTTTGGTTGTAGTTAGAGCATCATCCATCACCATGGTTTTATTTTGTTCCATTTTTTGTATATTAGTGAATAGAATAGTTTCATTCTAATATTGTGATTCAAAGAAAGCAATAAACATACAATATATATTCACCGAAATGTTGAAAGACGCAAACAGTGAGATGACAAACTGCGCAAAGTACAGTTCACTATTTGAAAGAAAGAGGCGGCGCCAAGTTACCAAAATATATTTTACTTTATAATCTGTTGACGGTAGTATGCTTGATTTTTATACATACAAATAGTAACAACCATTATTAACTGAAAGACAGGTTGAGTTAGGACTAGAAAATTCACGTTAAACCTACTGGCAAAACGCTGCCCAACGGTACATTTCTTTCTCGTGGTTAGTTGGTGCAAAGCAATATTAACAGCCGAATGTTGCTTTGTGTGAAAAGTAGATAATAGTAACGAGAGTGATTTTTATGTAGAAATAGTTTAAAAGATGATGTGATAAAAATTAATTGTTGTGCTTTAAAAGTCTATTCGAGACATACGATTTACACAAGTACGACAAGGATAATATGAGAAAAACTACTTGAAAGAAAGAGAAGAATAATTGTGCTCAGTCAGCGTTGGGCGTGTTCAGTTCCAGCTATCAATCGGATATGAAAGCAGTGTTGCCAGTTTAATGTATGGTACTTTCTAAGTAATATATTTTTTGCATTTGACTTTTAACTCTGGATAAAGCCGTATTTAGTGGGAGAAAATCGAGATTGGTAATATTATCAACTTTTGAAAAATAAGTGAGATCAACACAAATGAGAATAAAATAATATGGTTCAAGAGAAAATTTGGAAAAATTACAATCTGCAATAAACGAAAGCTATACACTTTTGATTTATTAATTATTGGTATTTAGCGCATTTGGCAACAGCGGTTAACATGGAGGGCACTGAACATACGCCCATCGCTGACTGCTCACAATTATTCTTCTCTCACTTTTAAGAAGTTTTTCTAATATTTTCCTTGTCGTACTTGTGTGAATCGTATGTCGCTAGTAGAATTTTCGCAATATGTATACTAAGAATTATGTGTAATAAAATTTTGGCATGTGTTATTTTTTGGTAGATACTTAGACGTATTTTGGAACTTTCCTACAATCTGTCAAACGCGAGCTAACTTTTTCACCAAATAGCGTTCATAAAAAATTATAACAGATTTGAAAAGGTCGTTAAAAAATAAGATCTTATGCACTTTTAATTTCCTTGAATTCGGTCTGGTTTAATAAAAAAATGCATAATTGTGTGAAAAAAAGTCGTACGCCATTTTCATAACCGGGACGGAGCTGGCTGAACGCTTGAAGCACTGAAAATATTCAAAATAAGACAAGGAAGAATTTTTTACAACAAATTACAATCATTTAATTTATTCATCGCATTATATCGCTAGATTTTTAGATAAACCCTCATAAAACATCTTCGATAAATCTAGCTAAAGTTTACCATTTTCAAATATATTTTTTACCATTTCAGCCTAGCGGTCAACAGATGCAATTTGCTCCATGGCAATTCACAGCCGCAAATGGACTACAGCAAGTTTGGACTACAAACGGCCTTCAATCACAAGCTCTACAGCTCGGACCAAATCCAATCTTCATTAGAGGTACACAAGCTGATGGTTCTCCAGGTGCTGGAATGTTCATCCAGCAGAATCCCCAACCTGCTACTATTCAAACTCAACAAAATCGTAAGGACATTCTACTTATTTTAGAAGAATATTAGATTTAAATTTTCTTTTCACTTCCAGAGTCTTTAGCTACCCAAGGAACCGTCCAGCAAATAGCCAAACCAAGACCTACCAATGAAAATATCCAACCCAAGCAACAAACGAATCGACCTTTGAATATTTTGCCCTCCAATGCTGCCAACATTCGACCAGCGAGTTCGGTTTCCACTCAAACGATTGGAGCTCAAACTCCGGTAAGCTCCTCTGCAATTTCATTACTTTACATTGTGAAGAACCACTAGAATGGTTTATTATGGAAATTTGATATATTTTTCTCTTCAAAAAATGAGGAGTGGAAGCTTATCAATTTATAAATTTCCTAGATAAAATGATGGAGATCTCTGTGAAATAGTTATGAGTTAAAACTATTTCTTCGTTCCCCTCCCAACATTTTTTACTAATTAACGCATTACTGTGGCTCAGGTTATAATTTACCTCGATCGGCATCGATAATAATTTTCTTCTTTTTCTTCATTTTTGCTAGGCTTCAATGGGTGGAAAACAAGTAACTAAAATTCGAACCAAAGCTCCACAGATTCGCACTTCTCCCGCCCCCAAAGCTGACGCAGCAAACCAGACGCAGATCAAGCCGTATTCCAATATGCAACAACAACAGCAGCAGCAACATCACCTTGTCGGAAATAAGTAAGTTATTTTTTCGTAAAACTGTCACCTTTTTAAAAACCTGCTTTATATCACAGACAATTTTTATTTCTAGAATGTTGGTTATGAGTACGAACGGTATGGCCATGACACCTGGTTCTCCGATGACAGCTGAAAAAGCCCAACAACTCGCTAACCAAAATAAAAACCAACAGCAGCAAAATAATCAGCAACAACAAGCTACGCAGCAACAGCAAGCAGTGGTGATGCAACAGCAAATGCAGCATCAAGCTGCGGCCGCCATGCAACAGTATCAGCTTCAACAACAAAATCAACAAAACCAACAGCAACAGGCACAACAGAACCAGCAACATATTCAACCCAAGCCTATGATGAGTAAGTTTAGTTTGCTCAGATATATGTCTCGTAGTATGTATGTATTTTAATATTAGTCCCCATAGGAAAGCGATTTTACTTTAGTTCTCAAATAATTCAGTTTCCTTCCTCTCTTTGATTTTTAGCAATATTCAGTGTTTTTGAATCTTTTTCATAATTCAAATTACAAATATAATCTAAACTCTTCTCTCGTTGCTTGGAACTTCTCGTCGCGATCATCAATGTTTTTATTTTCCCGTCGAAATTTTGAGGGGGGCGCCCATCGCTGCTTAGGGTCAATTCAGCGCTGCCGGAAATAACATAAAATTGAGCGCGAAGATTCGAAATCCGAGCTATAGCTTAGGAAAGTCTTCCTCTCCAAGGTGTCGCACCCTAGAATTCTGTGGTGCTTTGCATTTTGCTATTTCCCCTTTTATTGCACATAATCTATACTTCCTTCTCCACTTTTTTTTTGTTTTGTTTTGGAAGCCGTTCTATTACCGGGTGTACTGCAGCCTATTGTACTCTACCCCACATTTATTATTATTATTATTACAATAGGGTACGGGCAGGAATCCTAAGATCCATAAGCCCTGAATTGTACTAAATAAAGATTACAAAGATTAAAGTAGTTTAGTCCACCCATCCATTGGATGTGTGCCATATACTTCAGGTGGCACATTGGCTTCTCTGAAGATTGCTTGTCTCCTCAAGTCCAATGCCTCACGGTTACGGTCTCCATGCCACAAAGTCTGTAGCTGAGGTCCCCATTATATACACCCTATTTTATGCAGGTGATCTTTTACCGGGGCATGACACGTTAGATAATCTGTAATAATTCTCAGCCTATTCCTAGTGATATTCAGTAGTTATTCGGCCTGTTTTACATATATGTCACCTATGAAGGTCTTACTGTGTACCTGCTTTGGAGTGTTCCTCCACTGAAGTCTACGTTGACTTTGTACCCATTTTTGTATTTGCGCTCGGACTACCTTCTTTGTGGTCCCAAGAACTGGTTCTGGTCCAACATATGCTGTTGCTGACTCTTCTCGCGAGTTAATCAGCTTGTTCATTTCCAGAAATACCGTTATGTCCCGGCACCCCCACTAATCTTACTTTAATGGTCTGCTAGTTCATTTAGTTCTTTCTGGCATTCTTCTACCAGTCTGGATGTTACCTAGCGGCTATTTAAAGCTGCAAGGGCTGCCTGGCTGTCAATTAGTATGTTTATCCTATGAGAGTCAGTCCTATGTTTGTTAATTCTGACACATTCTAGGATTTGATAAATATTCCTTGTGTTCCTCATTTCACTATATACCCCTGTCCCTTCCCCAGTCTATGACACGTCTGTATTCCAGATCTTTCCTCGGAGAAACTTCAGTTTGCCTGGGTCTTGCCTTCTCCACTTTTTTAGCTGTCCTTTCTATGAGTTGGTTCTGTTAGGACAAACTGTCAAACCTTTCAATACAATTTTACTTTGAT
>CAJUYH010003551.1:39998-59943 GCA_910591685.1 Galerucella tenella | reverse complement strand
GTACCACGTTTCTTTATAGAAAAACTTTCTCTGGATTACCTTTCCACTCAAAATCTTCTGGTTTAAAATATCCACAACAAATATAAGCCAGTTTTGGCATATCTTCTTCCCAAATTTCAAGTACAGATAGCCACTTTCTTCTCTGTTCCATATTTGTACGTAACCTGCAATTTCACAATTTAGAATTTTATTTATTATTATTTTCAAATTTATGAACACAACTTTGCATGTTTATGAACGCCACTGATACTCACCTGTGAAATGAGAGGTTAGAATTTAAATAATCAAGTTTTTTTACAAACGAAACATTGTCGCACCATTACTGTAGTGTTAGTTAAGTCAGTTTCAAAATATCCAAGCACTAATAATAAATTCACTGAGTTAAATATAACAAAACACGCACCGAAAACTTAATAAACAAAGGCATCCATCTTCTCACGATTACCGAGGGAAACAAACAGTGTTGCCTAGTTTACATTTATTCCGCCATATTACAGGCTAGGGATATCGTGTATTCATCGATATAAAATTATAGTAGAAGCTAAATGATGTACATTTTTACATTCAAAACAGATAAAAAGTCTCAAAGTTAAAAGTCTTTTTGAATTTTGATAGAATTAAGTTGTTTAAATCAAACTATTTAAAATAAAGCTTGGCCTGATATAACAAAAATTCAAAACGAAATGTGACAACAGCGATGTTTACTTTTCGATTGACTTCAAATAAATTCTAGCATGCTAGGTCCATCTTTATTTATACGTCCATGAAACAAACATATAATACTCCGAGTGTACTCGCAACATCGCTATCGCTACATCCCTGCTACATCGCTCGAACGCATTTTTCACAGACTTCCCATAGACATATCCCAAGTAGGAGGTTACCATATCAATGTTTGAGGTGGAGTAGATGTGAGAGCATTATTTATAATGTCATTACAGCTCTCCTCCTTTATCTAAGAAACGAGATTTATTTTTTATTTTCCATTCACGATATAAATTTTTTTTTATTACAATTAACGTGCTCGGCTACTAAGGCCACCCGCACAGGTACAGTAAAGTATACAATAAATATATTATATTTTGTGGTATAGCTAGACATCTTAATTTGTGGATATTCATTTTTTCTGAAAATCATCTATGTAGATGCCATTCCGATAATAGTGTTTAACAAGGTTAAGCAGAAAATGGTACTTGTTAACATGGTATGGACAATAGATGTTTGATGATACTCTCAAAATATTGCAAATCGTGCACCATTGAAAAGTTATTTCCACAAATGATTAATATGCAATATGCAAGTGACTAATGTTAATTGCTCTCGTGAACAATAGCCATCATTATATGCTTGTCGATTAATGTTTTATTCATGATCTGCTTCGATATATGAAGTATTCAATATGCAAACACTGTTTGATGTGATAATCAAAAATATATTGGCAACAAGCTCCCTAACAAAAACATAAATAAATCGAAAAACCTCTCTGCTTCCTGAATGATTTAATTTTTTTCTGTTCTTTGATGCACGGCTCATTACATTCGCAGTACCTCTTTGACTGAAACAAATCAGGGGTAGTTCAATATAAAGATATTGCATCCATGATTATATTGAATGCTTCATAGATTGATTCCAATCATAGACCTAGACATTTTTTTTTTATTTTTATGTCACCATGCTATGGTTGAGACAACAAACAACAATGTAGTCACACTCTCGTAGACCAAAAGCCATGGAGAGTCTTGAGGTAACCGAGCGGCTAATGCGCTGGCTAGAAAGAGAGCAGCTCAAGAAGTTTTTGAGTCTGTCAGTTGCGCCAATGCAACAATTTCAGTAGTGCCAAGTCTATTCCAGTGAACATACCCACAATAACCTCAAAAAGGTGGGATAAAACAAAATACTGCATACTAGCAGTAAGTACTGTTCTATCTTGACAGCGCAGCAGCAAAGTAATATTGATGACGACACGGCAACACCTTCGTTTTGTGACAGGGGTTTTGACTGGATATTTTCAAACAAACGAACATTTTCTTAGAATGAAGTTATTAGACACCCTAATGTAAACCATAGGCGTGCCTACAGGTGGGGGGCACATTTTATAATTTTCAAATTTCAACGTTCTTTTAATCATACGAGGAAGCAGTTTTTCATTCTTAAAATGAATTGCTAGGAATTGAAGTGCGGCAATATGCAGAAGCAATGCTTTTTTTATCAAAATGCAAACAGAAAGATGAGACGGTAGAGCATATCCTGTTTGATTCCTTTGCTGCCAGCCATGTTGAGTGTTCGTCTTGGCACCGTACACTAACTACCGACAAGTAAATTCACTTCGTCGATCTATGGGTTACCGGAAATTTCTCTACCCCTTCTATCGTCTGGCGAGTACTGGCTAGTTTAAATCGTGTATTGAATGTTGTATTACAATAACAGACGTCTAAGGCACCAGAGAAAAGATGAATTTACTTGTCGGTAGTTTTGGAGACGTTATCACCTATGCTGAAATCATAGGCTGGCTAAGAGGAATTTTCTCACAAAGGGACCAATCAGGGCCAAGTGCTGTGAGGTTTCTCAACTCTTTTAACTCATAAGCTCAGATCGGAGAAGCGCAATTTATTTTTTGTTTCCTGTCATATCCCTGCTCTTCCGTAATTTCCTCCTGGTTGGTTTTTCTTGGTGTTTTGATATAATACCAACCCCTTTAAATCAAAGTTTCCTTTTCAACTGTGGAAGAAATATTTTGGAATATTTTGAATTGGAGGAAAATAGCTTCGAACGGAAGGGATATACCTAATCCATATTTTTTTCTGGATTGTTTCATGAGTGCCAGCGTTTGATTATCTGTGATTATAAGAGAATAATTGTATCCTGCACTTATTGCAGGGAAAACAAATCTTACAACTTCAATGATTTCGTCAGATTATGCGGACTCGCGCACGGAGGGTTCCGTATCATGATTCATAAAAACATAAATACAGCAAGTGAAGCTGATACAATTAATGAAACTGATTGACTTTTCCTTTTCTCATTTATATTCATAGCTATGCTTGGTGCCCATATAACAAATTAAAAAAAAAACATCAGGCCGCACGGCGATTCGAACTCACGATCTCCAGCTTTAAAGGTTCATGAGATACAGTCTTGTGACAGACGGACAGCGAAGTCTTAGTAATAGGGTTAGTTTTCTACCCTCTGGGTACGGAACCCCAAAAACGGTACTCACTTCAAAAACACACATATTATAATTAATTGTTGGGATCCTGTGACTTATCCGGTGATTTCATAATAAATAGGAGCGTTATTTCAAACTGTAACTGCCAAAGTTTATACTTTTCATGTGAAAGTTTTTCGAGATATTGGACTGTCGAAACGTTGTGGTACACCTTATAGCGTGAGGTAAACAACAACAGAAAGTACCTATTGAATTTTACTACCATTTCAAACAAGTCGGATTCGAGATACTCGGTAGTGTATTCGTAATGTATACAACCAATTTTTTTTATTAAGGTCAACATATTGAGAATAATCTTCTCCATTCAACTAACAGAAAAAATTTATTTTTAGAAATGCTCTTGGCACCGAAACCCTCATCCACCCTTCGGATATTCAACTAAATACCTGCGGTGGGAATTCTCATGTACGAGAATATAGTTTGTTACATTTTTCGGGCTGGTATTTGTGAAATCCTGTATTGGAGATTTTCTTTCCTTCACATATATCAAGGAATTTTACTTCCACAACTCTGCGTTTGAACTCATAGAAGCAATCTTTAGGAAATTGTTGTTCTCTTTAGAAGCTTTGACCGTATCAAGAGCGTTATCTATTTGTTTGTGTTGTACTGTGAACTGAATCAAATTGGTAATCAAAATTGACAATAACTATGGGTGGAGATAAAATGATTGCTTTCTGTATTCAGTTTCCTCAGCATCTTAATCCAAAAAAATCATCCTACAAATGTGATTACTGTATTGTTGAAATATTGACTTGACAATACTTACTTTTTATTAAAAAAATAAACGATAAATTATATCAATTTATACCAAGCATGGAATTAATGAACCATATATTTGTCACGTTATATAAATAAGGCTTGATTAAACATTTCATAACGTCCGTTAAGTATTTCGAGAAAGAATACTATTTTTTTCCGGTAATTTAACTGGGAAATACCTCCCCTATGTCTATAAGCCAGAAGGAAGTCGGTCGTGGTAATGCGAGAGAATCTAATTAGAAGTCTAGAGACCCTATTAATTTTGGCTTAAACGGGATCTACAGTTTTACTCAATGTCATTATTAAGAAATAGCCGGTTAGACCAGTTCGAAAATTGAATATTTGAATGGGTAACGCATTTTGGGATTTGGTTTAATACAGTTTGCGCCAACAAAAAGTAATCGGTGAATTTGTTATCTCTCGACTCAAAATTACATTGAAATTTGCAGATATTTCATACTGCTTCTCATGCTCATGAAAACTCATTTGTGGAACAAATCTGACTGAATTGTTATCTATTATTGCAGGGACGGATTTATATGAAGTGACTGTCTGTGATTTTTTTTATTTTATTGTACCGGGTATCCCAGTAAGTGTGCAAATTGCTGTATTTTGGGAAACTATTCAGTGTGGGCGGCAAAAAATGTTATGACTAAAGTGGCCAATAGTTGTTTCCTGACTATTATTGTATTCAATTTATTGTTTTGGTGTGGGCACTGGCCATTAACAAAGTCCAGTTACAAAGAAACTATTGTCATGTCTTTTACACTTCCGTTACTGGAAGACATCTATTGATTGCGATTCTGGTGGCTTCTTCAGTCCGGGATTGAGCTCTAAGAGCTCTCGGACGGAGAACATATAACTTATACTGGTGAGGTGCAAATACTCCGAAACCGGTCTATATGTTATGTTGCTCCTACTATTCGCAAACCAGAATGGTTGGTGTTAAATATTTTGTGGATATTTGGACTTTGAACTGTAATTCAATAGGCGTCGGTGCCTATAGCTCGGGAAGTAGTTGTTGCTTCTCAGTTGAACGGTCGCAATATTTTCCAAAACTTATGGAGCGTTAGAATAATTATTATTCTGAAAAAAAATCTTTTCCTGACAAAATAATCTTATTCAATCGACATGGCAGTGAAGGAAATAAGGTTTGTGGAGAAGGATAAGGACTTGCACCGAACTCTTCCTGGTAATGCAAGATTTTGGATAAATTCATCTGTACGAAAATGATTGAAGATATTGTACCGAGATTTTGATCCATTTTACCATGCTGTTGATTCCAATAGGAATGTTTTTGTACCAATTTTTTTTCCAATTTGGGTGGACTGTCTGAAAAAGCCTGTTACAATAATTTTGAAAGTAGACGAGTGGGACAAAAATCTTTGTTTGATACTGGCCAATATTTTTACACCTCCTTGCGGTCTTCGAAAATATGGGATTGTATTCGATACGTTCCGAAAATTCTCCTTGTAGGTGTAATTCTTGTTGGAAATGATGTAATTTGCAGTTTACCGCTTTGTTGCTTCACCAAGCAAGGAAAATAGGTACAATATTTTTTAATGTATGCTGACTGGGGTGTCTTCGTCAGGAATTTTCATTATTCCCAATAATTCTTGTGTTGTCAGAGCTTTCGAACTCTCTTTTCTTTTGTCTTGGTTGCGTTGGAGTTGCTTTCGTTTTGAGCTCTTTGCCAAATAGGCTGATTCAGAAACAATGTCGGTGAATTGCACCATCCATATATTTTTTTTAGATTGCTTTCGATAATTTTTGCTTATACTTCGGCTGGAGTATGCTTCTGAAACTTATAATCTCTTATCAATGAAAACTGCGGAAAATGTCGTCAACAGGAAGCTTTGGAGCCACTTTGGAGCCACACGTATCTAGAGATTTATTCTCGGACAATGCCTTTTCAATTTCTGCTTTGGATTGTGTTCCAAATCTGTTTTCCCTTCATAAAAATTCATTTTTTCAAACAGAACTAATCTGACGGTCTCTAACAAGAAAAAACACAATGACATTATGGATAAATATCAAAATAATGGTAATAAAATTTTATTTGATCAACGCACCTTGAAAAAATTGAAATTATATCGCTGTGAAAATCACATGTGAATTTTTTTTTATTCTTTCACCGCATCAACCGCTAGGGTTATTAGCGGGAGTGTAATATTACATGAAAATATTAAATACAAACAAATTTTGTTGAATAAGTCAGTGTTCTTTAGGAAGTTTAATATATTGTCCATTTTCAAAACTAGGGAATCTTCAATTTGTTCTGGTAATTGTGCTTGATGGCTTGATGGTACTGTGGACAGCTTTTTAGGATATGGCTAGAGGAAAGTTGTATATTACAATTACATCTTGGTGGTTTTTCTTTTGTGATGAGGTGTAGATGCGTCAATGCTGTATGACCAATACGGAGGCTGTTGATAATGAGGTTTGATAACGAGGTTTGATTTCTTTAAGCTTTGCGTCGTTCACGTTCCACAATTGCTGCCAAGTGTTATAAATATGGTCCTTGATGGTGATTTTAATGTCTGTTAGAGGAATTGAGGAAGTAGTATTAATTGTGGGATTTGTAATTGAATTTTTGGCTATTTGGTCCACTTTCTCATTGCCTTCGATTCCTGCATGCGATGGAACCCAGAGAAATTTTATTTCATTGTTTCTCAATACCAGATTCTGTAAATCTTCCTTAATTTCTGATGATAGGGTATGCTTGGGATATATTTGTTTCAATCCCTGTAGGGCGCTTAATGAGTCCGTAATAATGAGTACATTCGAATGGATATATGTGCAAAGTTTTAGTGCTTCCTCAATAGCGTACAGCTCGGCGGTGAATATGCTACATTCTTTTCTAAGTTTCAAAGCTACGGAGTGTTTGTCATGGTAGACAGCTGAAACTGTGAATTTTGTCAGGGCTATGGCAGGTACCTTTTTTGTCAGTAGGAAAGATGCTATTGCTATGTTTTTTTGCAGTAAAATACACTCTAGTAAAATAGTCAATTGAATTATACTATTCAACTTAATAAAAAGTCAGCTGAATGAAATTTTAATGGGAAAAAGCACTTTAAAACTGTGATGTGGCTGCAAAATGCTTAAGGTAGGATATATTCTATCGATCAAGCCCAAATACATTAGATTTAAAGGATAGGTACATTCAGACTTTTGGACACCTAAACTTTCTAAAGAAAATTCATTTTGAATGAAGTGAATACTCACATGTTTAAATAAAATTTTTTGGATTGGTGAGTGAAATAAGTATTGGCTCTTAGTGCTTCGTTGGCGTAATCAATTTCTTTTTACTTCTTGTTATTGTTAAGAAAGTCCAGAAATGCTTTTGCCAGACGTGAGCAACAGATAATAAATGTAATTTTAGGTATGGAAGCCAATAAGCATTTTCTGGTATTGCTATAGTAAGGACAAGACAAAACTCTACCTTATTCGATTTTATTTTCTCAATCAGTCGAAGCAGCTTCGAATTGGGTTATATACTAGAAGCATTAAGAAGGGCAATAGTAACCTTCATTCCAAAAACTGGAGGAAGGGGACACAAGAAACGCTAAATCCTTCAGACCAACTAGTTTCATATCGTTTGTACTCGAAACGATGGACAATTAATAATAATACTAATAATAATAGTTTTATTGCTCTTAGAACAAAATTGCTTACAGCAAGAAATCTGAGTAACAAAAAAAAGAAAAACAATTATTACCTAGTATACAACAAATAAAGAGAAAGAGACATAAAAAAACGAAGGATATTTAACAAAACAAATTGAAACCCATATAAAGCTTAATTATTCGTTAATGATAAATGACCTCAATTTTAATATATTCCAAATGTAACTGGAGATAATCTTAGCATTCAATGTGTTCGAATTATCAAGGGCATCAATGAAGAAATCCAGACTCAAGTAACAGTCAAGCTTCGGTTTCATAGTCGTATGTATTGGACAGTCAAATGGTAAATGGGATAAGGTTTCAATTACTAAGTGATTACAGGCAGTACCTACCTGATTTGGATCAACTGTGTACGACATCGCTCTGTACGTGAAACTTAACCTGAAACGATGGACAATTATATCAAAACGGAAATCGTACAGAGACTACCTCTCCACCCGTGTCAGCATACTTACCGGGCTGGCAGATCTACAGAGACCGCACTGGTAGGTATAACTGACGGACGATATCCGGTACTTTAGATAACCAAGAAACTGTAGTATGTTTATTTTTGGATATAGAAGGAGCTTCAAGAAATTTTCCTCTTAAGGCTTTGAATAGATGAGGTCTAGACAGCACAACAACCAAATGGAAGTCGGAACTGCTCACCACTGGAGCAGCTGAGATGGGGAGTAGAGAAGACATTGTTTTTATCTGTACAACCAGGGGATGAGAAGTAGCATCCCGATTTAAATGAAGTATGACGGTTGACGAGCTTCTGTGTGGTTTGATTGACCTTAAAATATCCTGCCAAGGATATGCCGATGATATCGAACGAGCGGCCAAATTTTATTTTCACTGACATCAATTCGCCACTATAACTAGGTTTGTAAGTAGGTAGCGACCATGCAATAAGATATACCTATTCGCCACCTTACATGGAACAAGCTTCAACTCTGTCGTTGTGGTATCAGATAAAATAGAGCTTTTAGAATAATTTGACATTATTAGCCCATTTTTGACAATTTTTTCAATTGTGTCACTGTTTCTCCAAAGGTGTGATATTATAATTATTTCCTTTTTCCAAAAAACTGAAATATATACTGGAATAGAAAGTATTGAACTATTTTTTATATGAAATATCGATCCAGAATTTGCTACTGGACGCGAATGTTTGATGAGGTGTTTGAAATTTTGTGGAAATTGCTTATTTTTTGTACATTGTTCACAGTTTTCGGTTTTAAAAATGATCCATTCAATATATTTCCTGAGGTGACAATAGAGCCTCCTAATGGAAAAAATTAGAAAATTCCATGGGTCGCGAGGTTTAGCGGCATTCATAAGACTTAATACTGTTTTATTACATATTCTGGTTCTTGTAAAAAAGTACATTGAAATTTTCCATTCATTTGGATTACCTCAAAAGAAGTTGATTCTTCAAAACTTTTAATATCATAGATTATTATTTACTGGTCTATTGAAGATATTAAACTTTGGAACGAGCTAAAACGATCGATTAGTTAAGAACTTCAAACTCTTAACTAGTTGAAGTCTTATTAAGCTGCTCTAATTATCCCATAAATTTGAACGAAAATTGCTCTGTGTGTTACCAGAACAACTTCATCCTTTTTCGTTCAACGGTTGCGCTTATCGGTGGTCAGTAGGTAGTGCATGTTAAAATTTGTAATCGATGCATTCTTTTTAACATTGACAATGGCGTTCGTATCAATTATTACGTATGGCGCGACAGTGTGCTGGTTTGTAAATACCGTGAGTGAAGAAGCAAAGTGGAAGATATTGACCAAACCACATTGCCGATTTATAACAAACTTGAAATTCTCTAAATTCACCTCTCAGTTTCTTCGCCGGTGGAGGCATCTACAGACTATCAAATTTATTGAGCTTAAATATTACAATTAATGAGTTGAGAATTGAAACCGTCTGTGATGATCCAGCACAACGTCGCCACGGTTACAGCCACGAACAACTTACCCCAATAACGTATCCCTGTGTCCCGGACAATTCCTAACCTCAAATGCTTGATTCAATGTTATAAGCTACCAATACGGTAACTGCATCTTAAATTCTCCTATTTCTAGAGGTGCCTGGAGTGCTGGACCTGACGTTAGTACGCCTATCTCACTCACTCGTGTGCCCATATGTCTATCTGGCTCTCCCTCTGAGTGTAACGACTGCACGCTCATTCCTCACTCACAGCCTCACTCTTGCATAACATTATGGCCCTCTGTTGGCATTTCGTATATTCAATCTCACTTCTGATATGAGCCAAAAATGAAACAAGTGACACCTCCCCCGGAGATCACGCCCGACACCTCCATAGCCATGACCACCATTCACTCACGCCTCTGCGCTTCGCATGTTTGAAACAGCAAAAACGTTCCAAGGTGTATATTATCTCTGGTTTCAAGCTCTTTCACGTCACAAAAATGTGGACTGAGTGGTGCACACCAGAAAATACCTCGCATGCGTGAACCTCTAGTCTTTTTTCATTCAGATGCTACTACATTTTCGTTGATAATCACTAGTGAACCAGTATGGGAAAATAGTGGTAGAAAGTATAACTGAATTGATTTCTTCTATTAACAACTCTGTCACATTCACCACGTATTGGAAGTGAATATGTATAGATAATTCTCATTGTTGAATTTCAAACGTGCCATTTCTATCACTGTACGATGCAATTGACTTCAAATAACGACAATTCATACCATTTAATCATGACAAGTGAATACACAGCTTGCTACTTGATAGCGTTCCAATGAGCAGCATAATTTGACATCATTAAAACTTTTGAGTTGGAGCTAGTAGCAACCCGTTATTGCATACGTTCTAAACATGTGAGCTGTATCGATTTACGGTGCAGTCTTGAGAGTTAATTTCATATCTTATTTCTTGGAATTTATGTTTATACAAGCAGTTTTAGGCGTCTATTCTGTAATATGTCGTTCAGCAAAGGTTTCGTTTACAATTGATTGGAATTGTAAACGAAACATTTTGAAACGTTATTCTGTATCTTTTTCGTTGACCACTTTCTGATGTTAACGAAAGTTGGACGTTTTCAAATGGGCAGTAAAGCAAAATATCACAGCGTTGTCAGATTTTTGAATTACATTATAATTAAGTGATGAAGATCGTAGCTAATATCCATTCTATATTATTACAAATTCATTGTTTTCAAAATCTACACTACTATGTTATTTGATATACTGCACAAACATAAATGGTAATAATGAACGACTGTGATAGTTTTTTTAATGTTTTTCATGTCAATATTTTTACCAACTTTTAAATAGTTTGCAATGTGACAACGTTGTTCAGCTTTCAACTGAAATTTGAGGTTATGACTCTTTGTTATGGTTAGATAAAGGAAAATCTTAGCTGAGGCATTGACGTTTATATTTGAATTAAATAACTACACTATACAATCGATCAGTTTCTTTTTCAACAATTTCTATTATAGAGCAGACGATAGGAGTAACAACTACAAGTAATCAGCAACACGGCTGATTTTTTTATACCTCAAAGTATGTAGATTAATATAAAAAAAAATTTACCAGTCGAAATTCTCCAATATTTTGAGCTGGAGGAAGGTAGAGGAAAATAAAAAATACCACCGTGTAGGGGGAGTGTTTTGCAACAAAAAAGGTTACTCACGCTTCTTTCGTCCGAGCAATGGTTTGTCCGGAAAAAATTCGGTAAACTAAGTACCTATGTGTTTCGCATCCGCGCAACTCTATTTTCTGAACCGCGGCAGAGTACATTATAAACTATTGTATAGTTATAATGTAAATATGAATAATTGTAATACGGCGTTTTGAAGAGAAAAGTGTCGGCTTTAAAATGGCATTTTTTTGTCATAGCACATAATCATTTTTAGCAAATTACTCATATATAATATAAATGTTATATTCTAATGAAAAATCAAGTATCTCAATAACGAAATACGGCACTAGAAAATATATATAAATATATAAATATATATATATATTTATATATATATATATATATATATATATATATATTTAGTTAACATACAAGGTGGGCTCCACCCATGTTAAATCTGGGGTATAAGTGAGCTCCGCGGTAAAATGGGCTCCGATATACGGAGGCCAACTTACCAAGTCCTAAAAAATGCATCAGTTACCTCATAATTATGTCTAGATTAATTTGGCATAGTTTTCAGAAGGAGCTAGTTTTGGCCGTTTTTGTGAATTTGTATTTTTTTGTAGTGCGCGTGTATATTTCTAGATGGCGATGTGTTGAAAACTTGATATACATTGTATGTCATATATTTAGGTCAAAGTAGGATCCGATAAACTTGGCACTGCCGCAGTTGAGTACCCCATCACTTTAGCGGTCGGAGTAAGCTCCTTCTGATAGTATTTCATTGAATAGATAAAGAATTACAGTATTGGTAAATGTTTATTATAGTTAAAGTATTCTTCAAGAAAATCAAAGCTATGAGCAGAATAGTCTATTTTGAAAAATAAATTCAGGAATCAGATATTAATACAAGAGCTCTCAAGTAATTCGACATTTTGAACGATCCAGAAACGGGAGCTTTGGATTGGTCAGTTTTTTATGGAATATGAATTCAATTTATTATTACTTCCATTAGTTCAGATAATATTACTCTGTCATTTTGAATATTGAAAGGCATTTAAAATCGTTTTATTTACACTGTTTTTCTTACTGATTCGGGCTTGGAAACTTTTCATTATATTAAAATTGGAGTGTGTTGAATTAATAATCTACTCGTTCAGATTATAATTTTACTGGTTCTATACATACGTTTTTCTTGACTCCGAATGATCACGATGTTTATTTTGTTTTTTTTTCATTGCCTTCTTGTTCCTATTTATAAGGTTTGAATTCAATTTTCCATATAGATTTCGGTTTTTTTACCTTATGTTTAAAGATTATTTCTACTGGTTCCAATTTTGTTGCAAGATATATAGACCGAATGAATGTAACCAAATGTCACGTCAGGAACACAGAAAGGCACAAATATACAGATTTTCCCATTAATAATTTTGAATGCGACGTCACGTGACCAAATAAGTTGAATCCTCTCTTTAACCACTTGTATATTATTATTGTTACTATTGATAGTATCTTCCACCTTACTGTGAACGTTTTTAATTACTTTATCAGAAAAATGTAGATTATCAAATAAGTATTAGTTCTCATTTTCATAGCTAACTTTGATATATTATCTTTATATTATTCACAGTAATTACTAAAACTAAGATTTCCAACATTTGATAACTCAAAAACGGTATATGGTAACATATTATATATTTTTTAAATCAGAGAAAAAAGACCATTTCAAAAATGTGAAAATATACAGGGTATCCCATTTGAAAAAAAAAACGATTATTTTTTGTATCCACGCTACTGAACTTTTGATGAAATATTAGGAAAATTCAGCTGTAACCAAACAATTTTTGTACAATAATTTCTTTTTTCTGAAAGTAATAATAACGATCATAGGGGGTGGGTAATCTATAATTAATAACCCTGTACCTTGAATATATCATCATACACTTATTTGTCTAAAACAATGGCTGAGTAATTGACAAAGATATATTTGATATCTCATAACTCTAGCACCCTGTATCTCAGAACCCTTATCATTCAGTTAAGTAATTTTATCTCCATCTTTTGAACATACTGTTACAATATGGCCCATAATTTATGAATTATCCTGTATAAGCAGTTTCATAATGCAGTTGAAAGTTGTTTTATCTAGTGTTCAATTATATGTATATAAAAATTGAGACTAAGCAATTGACGTTTCGAATAATTTGTTAATATGCTTTTTTTATAATAGAGAAATTATTATAATAATGTAGGTAATTAAATGAAACTCCGTAAATTGAATCAATAGGTTACTTTATAAAAAACAAAATATAAGGCGTTATCTTCCAGTCTATGTGAAAAAAGACATCCCTTCTTCACTCGTTTATGTTATAACAACTAATCGGTCTATATTTCGAGGGTGAAGGACAACTGCTGAGAGATTCGGGCATAACTGCATATACAGGGTGATGCCAAGACAGTCCTCTGTTCAGCAATATGAAGTTCTTTTTAAAATTTGTTGCAGCATTACTTAGAAAATTAATTTTTAAGATGTGAAATTTTGATATGTCTATCAAAAAACTTTACGTAGAATGAAGATAATAATGTCGCATAATATTTAGAATGCATTTTTCAATGTACTTCACAATTGAATTAAATGTTCAAAATAACCACCATGCACTTCTTGACCATAACCGAGGCGATTTCGGAATTCTCGTACAACATTTTGTATGACCCCTGAGTTATTTTATCGATTTCTTCCGTTATCCTAAATTTTGAATCAGCAATATTGCCTGGTATATTGAAATTAACTTTGGATTTTGAATAGCCCCATAAAAAGTTATCGAGAGGAGTCAAATCGGGAAAACTAGCCGGCCATTCGATCGTTCCACGTCTTCCAATCCACATATCGGAGAAAACCTCGCTTGAATAATTTCTAACTGTACGTGCAAAATGCGGTGGAGCTCCGCCTTGTTGGTAGTAAATAGATCGATCTATCTCATTTGGATGATTTACATCAGGAAAAAGTATTTGTAGGGTAGGCACTAAAAGTTGATAAAAAAATCTAGATAAACCTCACCATTAACTGTGCCGCGACTTATTTCGCGTGGATCGTCGAACAAAATATGTAGATCTGTAATTTATCTTGCTGCAATAAATTGACTATTTTTTTTTTCAATTCAAACAAGTTCAATATTTGAAACTAGATAAAAACAATATAATTGTGGTGTAGTACGTAATAAAAGTTTGTGCAACTAGTGTGTATATGGACAGTCCACGCGAGTCGAACAATATGTTTTTTCCACGACACACTTAAGGAAAAAAAACATTTTTCCTACAACCACTACGCGAAACACGCTTTTCTACACAAATTTCTATACGGAAAGCAGGCCTTTTCTTAATTCTTTTGATAACCGTTGGAAAAGTAATGCAAAAAGTACACGCTATGGTACTTTTCCGCACCGAAATGTCAAACAAAGATACCTTTGATCTGTCAACTTTTTTTGTCAACTTTTTTTCAACAATTCAACCTAATAGTGAATTTCTTATCAATGTACAATTTTCAAATTTAAACCAATAGTAAGTAACCGATTTATTTTATTATTTATTTTAATTTATTAATTATGAAAACATTAACCTATTAAGCATTATTTTTGGGAATTATGAATCAAGATCAAAATAATTTATCTATTGAGTTGTCCAATCCAGACATTGGAAATACTCCTTCAGATATTATCGAAAAGGCTCGAACTGCAACCAAAAATATGTTACCTGAGGTTCACATTTTACAATCAATTATACATTCAACTGATTTTTCTATTTATTTTCATATTGTAAGTTATTTCTGTTGGAATAAAATATAAATTACTGCATTTCTTTCATTAATAAATGTGGTTGTAGAAAAAATATTGTGTACAACTTGTACGCAAATCACGGTTTGCACACTAATTATACAAACTACTATTATCAAACTATATCTTCAAATTAAAAATTTTCTACAATTCCATTAATAATTTTACCAATTCAATTTTATATTCTCACTGATTTTTTGTGATAAATGTACAGTTCTTAAATGTACAATTTGTATATGTTACGGTTTCCTTTTTTAAATTTGCGATGCTGTTAAAAGTAGATGTTGCGAATTGGACTCGCGCACGAAGGGTACCGTACCATTATCTATAAGAATGAATATTCTGCTAAATATTTCAAGCATCTACCTATTGTCGTTATCAATATCGAGTAGAATTATTTAGAAATAAAATTGAAAAAAAAACTCTTCGCGGGAATTTGAACTCTGGTCTACAGCGAGGGAGACTAGAATGCTTACTACTGGACTACCGAGGAATATGCCAGACATATATAACATCAAATGTATTCCAAAAAAACTGACGTCTGTCAGGAGTCCCCTTAAATATCTATTTTATTCTGTTTTTAGTATTTGTTGTTAATTTGTACGGATTCTTCCATATAAAATAGTTTTTGTAAATAAATATACTTGATCCGGTGCTTCTAGGAGAGACTTTTTTGGAAACCCCACTTTGACGATTCTTTGAGATTGATAAACACATTACTTGACGGGTACCAAACGCAAATGTTGATTGGTGGATTTCATATGCATTTAAGGATGAATATGAAATCATATCCGTTCAGTCAATCGATATGGCCTACATTTCCATTTTGTATAAACTTTGCAGAAAATGGATAATATACATGTGGATGTAGAAAAAGACTATAGTAGATCGAATAAACAGCTTGAACATTTTTTTTTATTTAAGCAAATTGAAAATGTGCAACAGAGTTGAATGGAAAATAATTGCTATTTCTCAAAAAAAGAAAAAGGACAACGATTTATAAACTGCGTGGTACGTGAAAACTGTAGTAGTTGTGTTTCGTAATAATTCATACAAATTCCATGTTTGCAAAACAACCAATTGAAAAATAATCGTATATTTTTCGGAAAATCTAAAACCCAACCTACGAACTGTTTAAAACATCATTGTAATAAAAAAAACGGTTTACGAAACTAAAATACCTTCCTCAGGACCCGTTTTCAACTGTTATAATAGAACAAAAACATGTCCTTGATGGTCTGTTCTATGTGCCTATCAAGTTTTATCAATATAATTCAAGTTGCTTTGCAGATTACCCTGAACAGACCAAGAACACACATATTTTTATAATATATTCACTACAGGTTGAATTTTTGCCAAAAAATCGAAAAATTTAAACAGGGTAGCTTCAAATGACACTTACAACGTTTGCATGTAGATACCCCTCGTAAAATTGGACAAAATGATATAGGTAAGATTAGTTAGTTAGTAACTGAAAAATACAAGGAAAATGTTTCCTTTTATTTCCTTAGTGATCTTGCATACTTCATGAAAACATCGAGGAATACAAAATGAAATAAAACTAGCTTCAAATGCCAGTGGCGTGAAAAATGGGAAAGGAAAGGTGACATATGTCTCCAGATGTACACCACTGCCTTTTACATTCTTTTTTTAATTTCTTGGGAAATTAAACCACAATATTTTTAAATTCTTTATTTCAACGTTTCGGTAGCGTTCCAGCTACCGTTGTCAAGAAAAAATAAGTAGAAATTAATTTTTATCCCTAACTGACACAACAGAAAAAATTTCCCAAGAAATTAAAAAAAGAATGAATAATATACCACAAGGAACATACAGAAGATATGCCTTTTACATTTAAAAACAACCTGCCAAATGTCAAATCAATATACTAGTCTTAGAATTGAGTTGGGCACTTGGACGTATTAACAATTTTACTAACTAGGTCGAGTACAACATTATATAAAAGTTTCAAAGAAATTTACTATGCAGTCGTCACTTTTCATGAAAAAGTGCAAGGTCCTTCTTCGGAACTATCAATACTGAACTAATTAGTGGCGCATAAATGACAAACATTTTTTGTTCCCCATAGGTGTTGTTTCAAACTCACAAATGCAGTCTCGGATTATAATTTTTGAAGGAAAAGACCTATCGCAATCGTTTTATACATTGTCAATACCTAACAGGCAATTTTGGTTTTTGTTGTATTCATCAACTAGCTGATAGTGGCAACGCCGCAAGGATTTCGTATGGCCTGAAATGCTTCATATACGGAGCCTACTTTGCTTTGAAGTATGCAAATATACACCAACGGAGCCTACCGTAGCCGTTACATATAACGGATCCCACTACGACGTCAACTTGTATAGTGGTATACATCAAATATACGCTAGGAGCCCAAATTAGACTACAGGTATAACGGAGTTCACAATGGCCTGCAACAGTATATATATATATATATATATATATATATATATATATATATATATATATATATATATACATCCTGGTATCTATTGTGCGTCCGTACAAGGAAATGTATTTGTGCGTCCTCTCGAAAGACAATGTTTTTAAATATTTTGGTTGTGTATATTTAATCTTTTGGGCATCTAGAGCAGCACTGTCGGTTTAAATTAGTCTATATATATATAAAAAAATTATGCATTTTTGACATTCCAAAGTACTTCTAGCCCCTCCCAGCCGTAAGTATTTGAACTTCCAACATATACGTTTTTGTCTGATTTGCATTTAATCATACATCCATGCAAGGTTGCCAATTTTTTCACATAAGTATACACGATTTATTCCATTGAAACCCCCTTCTGCGTCCGTTCAGATAATATAATTTTAAAACTATTATATAGATTATGTCCATATACATAGCGTATAAAAGTATGTAGTGATCTACCTTAAAATGTAGTTGATTGATGAGTATAAATTATCCAATTTTTGGTTAATTTAATCAATAACAGGCAATTCATTGATTATAAAAACTTTATAAAAATAATAATATATAATAGGATCAGATAGAAAGCCGCTACGAAAAAAAAATCTGAAGCTTTTCCATTATTATAATCCAACAAACATTTTGATCTCTTTCCACATACAACTCTCAAACAAACAAAAATTATTGAAGTTTCCAACAAGAATTATAATACTTTTAGTTTCAAAATGGAATAAAAACATCGAATTTCATTATCGAATGTTTCCTGAGTATACAAGGTGGGAAATTGTGAACAGTATGTTATTTAAAAATTAGGGAAATAATATATCTTGATAAAGTGGTAAAACTCACTATTGCTACGAAACTATGAGACGCTAAGGTGAACAATATCGGCCAAAACTGGACAGTTTTTCCACTGTTATTTAGTATATAGGGGGAAACAGAGATTTCGGGTTTCATAGCTACAAAAAATAATTTACAACAATAAGTCAACTTTCGAAAAATCAAATAGTTGGCTTATTATGAACCACCTAAAAATAATGGTATAGTTGAAATAATACCCTTCTTGGTGTGCGTCATCGATTGTTAATCTCCTTCTATCACATTACGTAGGAAGAAATGGAAAAAAAGGCAGGTCTGTGATTAATCCTAATAAAAATATCACAATAATCAACCATTTGAATGTTTTACAACGTTAACCCTAATCTTTGACTTACAAAAATTTGATTGGTTGATGTCTAGATTACGCGCCATTGCAACCTATCAATAGCGAGGTTAAAATACTATGAAGGCGTAACTTTCGTAGCGGCAATGTGTCTTACGTCTTTTTCTACTGTCACACTGACAGTTCTTGTCAGGTGTGTACTTTGTTGCTTACGGTCAATTATTATTTATGAGAAGTGAATATTAATATTATTGTTATAATTATCTAAGGGCCGGTTTTACAAGAGATATTTATACTAGGTATAGTTATTCTGGGTATAAAGTTATACCAGAATTTATACCTAGTTTAAATCTGGTTGGTTTTACGATGCTTTTTTACACCGGTATAGCAATTCTTGGAGTAAGAATTGCTATACCGGTGTAAAAAAGCATCGTAAAACCAACTAATTTCATTCTAGGTAAAAATTTTGGTATAACTTTATACCCAGTATAACTATACCTAGTATAAATCTCTCTTGTAAAACCGGCCCTTAATAATACAAAAATATGCCTAGATACACGAAAAAACATCAGCATTTTGAAAGTTCTGAAGTATTTTCAGTTAGAAAAAGAAGCTGGTATTTATTGATTTCATAACCTTTTCGAATTTGGCTAAATACGATCCTGATGATTTTATTTATCAAATTTAAGGTTAGCTATATGTCAAAATAGCAAATAAAATAAACGACATGCCGAAAACCCGGATATACGTCACAATCGATGACGCACACCAAGAAGGGTATTATTTTAACTATATCCAATATAAAGCTATTTAATGGTAATGAATGAATGAATGAAAATAGCTTGTCATTTCAAATTAAAAGTTTAAATAAGCTGTTATTGAAGGAATTTTATAGTAGTTTAACCTTCTATGGACAGGAAGAAACATCTTTTTGAAAATGGTAGTAGATGTTTTACAAGAGGATTTCAGTGATAATTTTTTACTGGATATAGTAACCAATCAAATTACTTAATTTCAAGTCATGTGTTAAATTTCATACAATCACCGCTGTATTACAGCGATAATTTTTTACTGAATATAGTAACCAATCAAATGACTTAATTTCAAGTCATGTGTCAAATTTCATCCAATCACCGCTGTATTACAGCGATAATACTCTACATGTGGTGTTTTCAGTTTGGTGTTTATTTTTTATTAAAAATTAATTAAACGTCAAACTGACAACTGGATTAAAAA
>CAJUYH010003551.1:23965-36528 GCA_910591685.1 Galerucella tenella | reverse complement strand
ATATGGGGGGGCTGGCGACATATATGGCTGTAATTGTTTATAACAATGGGTTGGGCGAATTTTATATCTTCTACAAAATTGTACAAAAGTCATAGAACGAAATGCCATCGTTCAATTTTCAATTTACCCTATGGGGGGGCTAGCGACATATGTCGCCAGCCTCCCCCCTTTCATTTGTTAATAACTTTTGAACATCACTTGTACAAAAATCAATTATGCTTGTACAAAAATGTACATAATTAGTACAAAATTGCTACGTATTCAATTTTATGATTGAGGTTTTGGGGGCGCTGGGGACATGTACATGCGATTTTCAGTATATCTAAAGACCATCGTAAGTGATAAAATGAAGAAAATTTCATTGAATAATTTATCAATAGATTATTGTCTGAATTATAACGCCTGTTCAGTTGATGGTGGATAAACAAATAACAAAAGTTTTCCAAGTCTCTTGACCAATTAAAGTTCCTATCCATCAAATAAATAAGATGTGGTTACCGCGGCTTGTACAAAGATTGTCGTTAATCATTTATAAATACATTTTTTATAGGATGACGCCGTTTTTACTGCTACTATATTTTATCCACAGTGAAATTGTGTCACCTCCTTTCCGGCTTTGATATATAGGACAAAAAAGCCTGCAATCCTCTTTTAATTGTAGATAAAAAAGGGATGACCTATTAAGTTTAATCACGTTCTCCCACTACCACAATGAAATATACTAAATTTTGAACGGTTTTTTGTTAAGGCTCCGCTCCCCGGGTGCGCGAAAATACCATTTAAGAGGTTTAGAAATACACATTTTTTTTGAAAACCGTTGCATATTTTGGCTTGATTTTTGTTCTATTTAGTATATAAAAGATCGAGACATGTCTATAATTATATGAGATATTTCAAAATTGCATAGAAAGTTATGATTTTTGTAGTTGAAAATAGCCAATTTTCGAGCGGCCATATAAAATAATAAGGGTTCTCAGATCAGAATTAAAAATAATTACAGACATCGAGTCAAACCTTTTCTATAAGCTCCTGAAAAATTCATCAAAAAAAATTGAACCGTTGCTGACAAATCTGTGTATTTCAAAACCCTTGCAAGTGCATTTTTATACCACGGAACGTGGCGGCCTCTACCAATTATTGCAACTACGCGATTTCAAGAAAAGAGAAGATGCTGAGGTCCGTATTCTATTTTTTGCTGGAATATTGGATTTGAAGGATAATAATAACGTGTTATATATCTTTTTTAGATGCAAGTGATTGATAAATTAGTTTATGTAAAAATTATTGATAGGTTTGAATAGATACTTCAATTTATATAGGTATATTTTATTAAGTAGTGTTCTATTGAATGTAAATACATATTTAAATAGATTTTAAGGAAATATTTCTGATGTCCATACTTCTAGATTTTCTGGGATCTACTAGCTCAGGTAAATAACAATTCATATAAAATTTTGAAAGCTGGTCTTTCATTTTGTCGCAAAACACATCATTTTTTAAAATAATTTCTTTTTTTATACCGGACGGCGTCCAAACAGCGAAACAGCAATAGGATCTTTCAGTAACCAGAAGCTGGCCTTGCACTTGATAGAACCATTTGTGGTTTTGGTTGATTTCCCCGTTTTTCTTCCAAAATGTTATTTTTCTTTTTTGAATTCCATCTTCGGGGGGAAATATGTTTGGCGCTGAATGGACATTTTATTTCAACGATTCCTTTCTCTCCAATTAAACCGTCTGGAGTTGCAGCAAAAAATGGGAAACTTTGACTTATAAATAGCCCACAGGGCGATATTTTTTCATCGATAAGCTGTTCTAAGCTTTCGATTGCTCGTTTTTCGTTCTTCAACTCTTTTGAGCTTCACGAAGAATATTTTCTTGAGTCTGGTATGTTTTTCGAGACGGAAAAGGAATTTCAAACATGTAGAAAGTTGAGCAAGAGCACTGTACCCTGCTCCCATCATCATGGCTCCCAGAACAGCATCTTGATTCGGGTCTGTTGTTGTCGTTTGCAGGTCATATGTTCCATTACACATTGCACATTTAAATTTTAATGTGGAAACATATCCATTTTTAATTTCTTTGACTACATTCATATTACTCAAATTGCAGCCAAACCGTGGTTCATGATTGTTTAAATCTTTTAGGCAATCCAAGAAATATTGAATGTCCACTAACCTCCTTCCTTCTAGTTTAACGAATTCCTAAAATTCAATATAATATAGTATAGGTATAGTTCTAATTTAGGCAGTACTAAGATTCTGAATAAGAATAAGATACCTACCTCTTGTAGGTTGCGAGTTTTTTTAGGAGTGTTTTTATTATTTTTATTATCAAAATCAAGCAGGGTGTTGTCTTCACTAACTTCTGAAGCCGTAAGGGACGCCTGAAAAATACATACATTTGGTACTTCAAATCCTCGCATTTTTATCAATAAGAAAAATTATGTAAAATGAAAAAATTTGTTGTCAAATCAATTTTTTTTCCTGAGTTTATTCTCTTGGAAGTATAATACGGGTGTCCCATTAATTAGTGGACGACAATGGATGGATACCGATAAAAAGTGTTTTCTATAATTATTTCCAAAACGGTGTGGAATGAAATGTTGAAACTTCAAAATCCTACTAATTTTAATATTTTGCATTCAAATATGGATTCGAAAATTGGGACACCCTGTAAGTATATCTCTTATTTGAAAAACATGTGAAAACTTACTGCTCTCTCCCACAAAATGTCATCATCGGTCTCTCCGAAATTTTCATTCAAGTTCTGATGGGATGACGATTGTTCATTTTTTTCTTTCGATCGTCTCTGTCAATAAGAATAACAAGTGAAAAATATACTATGTAATATGTTATATTGCGTATCTAAAGTCATTAGATGAAATAATTATTAAGTATGGTACTTACAGCTTGTCCCCTTTTGCGACCGGGGCGTATTCTCCTGGCATTCAATCTAAGTCGAGCTTTCAACCCTTTTCTACGATCCTCCATGCTTTAAAAGTTGGTTGAACGAATAATCTAATAATAATTATGTCACTAACACTTTGCACTAGGTACCACCTGACCACAAGTAAGTATACAGACTGCGAAAATACTTATCGAAATAATCTCATAAACGTTATATCTTTATAATGCAATTCTACAAAATTGCTAAACCATTCCGGCAACAGTACCTACACACTGCTGAGCGAAGCGCAATTTAAATATATTCGAAATCATAGCCGGCCAGCCGGGCCCTGGAATATTTCCGAAGACAAGGCAAGCGTATGAATTGCATATCGTGAACGGTGTAAAATTAGGCGAATTGTCTTTCCTCGCCTCTCACCGTTGCCCCGCAGGAGTTTCTCCGACGGATAGGATACCTACCCTTAACAAGATACTCGTATATTTCGAATGATTAGTTTCAAAATAGTTATTTTCTCACAACCTCGAAAAATGATCATTAAATTGCTTTAAACTTGATTATGAAACACCGTCTCCTTCACAGAATAACTTTGGGTGGAAAATATAATTTAGCAGCCCAAGGACTAAAAAATAGTATATCACACACCGAGGTGGAAAAAGTTCCATTATTATTGAGAGATTAGTTAGTTAACCGAGGTGTCGAGGTTAGCCATTATCTCCAGACAGCAATGAAACTTCCTACCGAGGTTTGTATACCTACTATTTCATTCACAACCATCATATCTCGATCAAAATTAATAGATCTTTGTTTTGTTTTAAACACACCTAAAATATTACATTTGACAATCATCACCTGAATAAATAAATGTCAGATAAAGTCGGATGGATATTGAGAAAGAAATCTTCCGATGAAGAATAATTGTTGGATTGTACCCTCCAGAAATGGGTATAATAATATTTTTCTACGCCCATGTAAGTAAATTACTTACCGACGTCTTAGCCCTACATACATTTAAGTGGTCCTAAATAATATATTACTTCATTCATTACACAAAAGGAACAAAAAAATAAGAAGATTGATATTTTTTTAATGAACAGAATCGAACAGAACAATATAAAAAGTAATAAATAGCGTCAAAACAATTTCACCAAAATGCAAATTATATTTTAAACTGATCGAGAAGTATAAATGTCACTTTTGACATTTCGTTTATTTCGAAGAAATTTAAATTATTTTATTCGAAATTCGAATATTTCAATACGATCGCGCAAAAAATGGTATAAGCATCTCGAACGTTAAGGGTAATAACGGTCTCCAGCAAATTGGAGGCTTCGCTATTCGCTCAGCCTCCAAACATTGCTGTCGACTGGTAAACAACCCTCACCGTTCTTGATACTTAATATACTATTAATCAAAGAAAAAACATAAAAGCTTTTAGCATTAGAGAAATACATTTTAGATTAAAACAGTGATGCCCCTAAATGTCGGCAACACATTATATAATTTCTAAAAGTAATAATACGCGTCTTCTTGATAGGGAAATAAGCGTCATGTCATTTATGCTGTAAATTTTTGTAACAAAATATATTATCCGAACATTTTCTCAACTCCACCTACGAATATGTGTGTTAGTAGTAGAAAAGGTGAAATTATGTGCACTCAGAAGAAAATGGATGGGCGTAGAAAAGGTATAGTACGTTACAGGAGTTGTAATCTCATTACGCACCCATGAAATTTATGAACTTTTCCATTTAGCACGTAATGGGTTACTTACAACTCTTGTTACGTAATATACTATTACCTACGACCCCCCTGTAATCAGTCAATAACACACAGTCGGTATCAATGTAATGATGTGAGAAAAAACGCACAATTTCAAATAGTAAATTTTGAATAAAATGGCGACGTCTATTGACAGTTGCTAAGATGTTGCTAGAGAAGCCGTGCGATTTACTTTACAGCTGTGCGTTTTTTTTCACAGTGCGTAATAGACATCATTACATTGATACCGACTGTGTGTTATTAACTGATTACAGGGGGGGTCGTAGGTAGAATTCATAACGCCACGGTTTTTGAAGTTTTTCACCATCTGTCACTTGATTACTCTGACGCTAGTTATTTAATTGATTCTACTGTAAGTGGATGTCAAAAAAGTGAAGTTGGTCATTCAAAAAAGTGATTGTTCTCACAGCACAGGAAATCAATAGATTTTTACTTATTTAACTCAGAAAACTTCCCATTCGCTGTGGTGAAAAATGAAAAGAGAAATAGTATATTTTCTTGTGTTATATTAATTTAAATATATTATAGCTATTACACTATTTATTATTATTACTATAACAGTTGTCATATAATTAAAATCAAACATCAATAACGTTAGGAAGCTTACACAACAAATAATCACAAAATTTCAATGAAAGGGGTGTACTTGATGGATTGACAGCAAATTATGAATATTTGGCTTCAGTTTTGTTAGGAATAACCGCAAATCTCCTCGTTCTGTGATATTGAATCTGCTCCTTTTTTGTTGGAAGGTTTGTACTGATACTAAAACTTTTTTCGACAATACATGACGAGGAAAGCGCTAGCGGAAACTTTCTCACAATTCTACATTGTCCAGGGTATTTTTGGGGTATTTCTGCTTGCATCCAAAATATTTGATCTTTGAAATTTCACCTCCAGCTTCTCATTAGTGCTAAGCTCGAGTAGCTCTTTGTGTATTATCACATTCTACACTTCCGTTCCATCAAATGGATTTATGATTCACGGTGGTATTTCCATCGAATATCTCAAAATCTTATTTCCGAGCGCAGCCATTAAATGCTACACATATGTCTGAATATCTTGACAAGTTTGAAAATTGGGAAAATTCGTGTCGACTAAAATATAGGTACTGCTACATGAATTTCAGCTTCCAAAAAAGCTGAAAACACTTTTTGTTGTTATCAAATTAATACTGTCCACTTGTAATTCTAGGTTAATGTCAATAAATTTATTGAACACATATCTACGCGATATCTGCTTTCAAAATGATCAGGTTTTTCTACAAATCTGGATCTTCATTCCTCAGAAATTATAAAACTAATTCAAAAAGTGAGTAGAATATTGAATCTTGAAACAAGCACCTTTCGAGAACCAGCGTATTCCGGTACTCCATTTTTCATTTTGTTAACTCACTCAAATTTATTGCGTCGTCGGTGGATGACACAGTGAATTGCAGCTCCCTCTGGTATAATTCTTTCCAGGTGGCTTACAAACCCACGATATCGTCCAACTATGGCAGAAGATCTATTGTGTTATTATTGGTCCTTTATAATTATGTAAATTCTCAACTTAATCTGATGTTACGAATAGGAAATATTGAGAGCATGAAATACTTCTTGCTTCAAATTACTTTCCATTAACGAAATATAAGAAACAAAAAGTATCTTCAGAGTGAGGGTTGGTGGCTGAAGCAGTTCAATTATTGATGAAAAAGTTGAATTATGTTTTGTCAATCTAAAAGTATTGCTCAGTTTATTTCTAATCAGTTTTTTCAAATCACATATTCATTCGATAAATTGAAATAATTAAAAAGTATTTGAGACGTGTACAGCTGTAAGTTTAAAGCCATAATTGATGTTCCTTTAGATTCAAATTTAAAACATTTTGTTTGTCGGAGTCTTTTCCCTACATTATGCATACTATAAAATGGATCATAATTTGCATACTGTACCAACAAAAACACTTGAAATTCAACTGGAGTGATTATATTCATTCACTAAGCACTCCATTCTCCACCCAATAATGCACTTCTTAAATAATAGACCTCTTCTCGTAGTTCATATTGATTTTTAGTTTCCATTCCACTGTTTTTTTTACAGGAACGCCTATTACTTTCAGTCCTACCCGAGCACGTTGCAGTTCAAATGAGACAGGATTTGGACTCTACAGACAGCCAATTTAAGAAAATATATATGAGCCGGCACGAAAATGTCAGGTAAAGAAAGCGATAATCTGTTATTTTCAAAAATTGTTTTATCAATAAAAATTCATACATGCTGTTCATTTTCAAAATTTGAGTCACCTTTATCGTTTCATATTTTTAAACTGGTGGAGTGAACAGCTCGCCATCAAATTTGTCTGAAAAACAAAAAAGGAATACAATAATATGAACCAAAAAAAACCAACGGAATCAAAGCAAGATTTGACCACATCAAACCGTGAAATTCTAGTGCTTCTCATCGATGGTATTAAAGCGCAGATACTGCACGTCCAGATCTTATTATTTTCCAGAAATGCGAAAAATAGATTTTGCTTTGCAATCAAGCGAGGTTCATCATACTTTCACCGATCAATTGACATTTTTTTGATATGCTTGTATGTTTGTAATCCAAATATGATGCAATCCGTCGACTATCAGCTATAAGGTTGTCTGACATACAGTATTATGAATTTCCTGCAAAGGACCAACTATATAAGGACTTGATGGAAGTTATTATATATTTCTCGAGTGAAGCCACTAAACTTGTTGCCTCAAGAATGTTCCATAAAAATCGACTTCAACGCCTGTAAGTCATAGAAATTCGAGTAGAAAACTTTATGGACCAGATGAAGCCAAGGTTTTCATCTTGCCATTCCTATTAACAACTATTCTTCAGTTGTAAACAATTTTCGGTGTTTGGGGAAAGAGATGATTTTATTTAAATTTGAGGGTTGTCTTGCGTCTTGATGATAGAAATGAACATTGAAAAACTCAGTTGCGTTCGTGGATTTTGGACCAGCTTATGGTTGGGTTGTGCCTAAATGATATCATCAATTTTTCGTTAGCTTTGTCTCCATTACTATATAGGTATCTTTTAATTTAAAGAGTGGAGAGATGAATATGCTTCATTGCCAAAAAATTTGCTGTTCTTTCATAACTATTGGAATACTGCTAATATAACATCGAAAACAATACACTTATGTATTGCTTGCCTACTAAAGCAACTTCATTGACTAAAGCTGATCCACCTCTCAGCACAAAACCACAATCAAAGAAGCCGTAAGGAAATACACTTTTGGTAGCCTCAACCTGCTCCTTGGTGCAAAAACTGTATGAAAATACCAAATAACTGTTTGTATTTTCCTCTAGTAGTTCACCTATATCTCGAATGTGGTTGAAATCCAATGAAGTTTTTCGATAAAACATGAAACCAGAACAAACACACTAATAAAATCCACGGAAAAATAATTTAACCCTGTTTACCATTAAAAAGACAATGAAAAACTGACCAGCTGCCCAAATTCTTTGCCGTGGAAGGCTATATTAGATCACGTGATCTGAATTGCCTGATGTACTTAATCTAACTATCATGTGGTATTTGGTTCAATTATCTTAAAAACGTTAATTGGAATATCCCAGCATATTTGTGTACTTTGATAATTATTACTCACAAACTTATTGGTTCTTTATTGTTACAGTATTTTATATGCAGACATTGTTGGCTTTACAGCTATTTCTTCAACTTATTCAGCTCAAGAACTGGTTAAAATGCTTAATGAGCTTTTTGCAAGATTCGACAAATTATCTGAGGTGAGTATTATTCAAAAATATCCAAAAACTGTATTTAAAAATAGTAACTTGTAACACAGCCTCCATGCACTTGGACAAGTACTGTTTCAAAGTTAATAGTGATAAAATGTGCGAACGATGTTTTGGTGTTGGTTTTATCTGGTTCCTATGAGTCGTCTGTTTGAGATTAGAATACTGTATATTGTGACTTAACCCAGGTTAGATCGCCCCTTCAAGTTTAAACTTCATTTTATTTGTGAATAGAAAGGGTTATTCTTGAGGTGCCCAAACGCTGCTCCAAGGGTCTGTAGTCTAAGCCTCTCAGCAGCCACAAAGCTGAACAACAACAACATTTGTTCCGCCAATTAATCTTCTCCTAGGCAGATACTGGACTTGGTGATTCCGACTAGTTCCATTCTGCTGCTTGTACTTTTGAAGGTCTCTCGATAATTATCATATTCCAATATAGTTTTGCTTCGCAGCTCATCCGATCTGGAGAAGTTCTACTAGCCAATTTTGAAGGGACTCCCAGCCGTAGCTCCTGGCCTATGAATTGGGTGTCACCTGGTGATTTGGTTCAACACTCTGTTCCCAAAATTTAAGTGTGACCCCAATTACAATGTTTCTATAGACAGAACCGAACGTATGAGAAGTCAACACAAATCCGAGTATATTGCTAGAGGAGGATATTATTTGAGAATTGTGGATGGGAGCGTGAGAAATAGCTTGTGATACTCCAAAAAAAAAGGAAATAATTGAAGCACACAATTCCTTCTCAGTCATAGAGAGAGTGTTTGGTCATCCATTCTCGCTATATTTGGTATGCCATGGATGCCTATTTCTTTTCTGATTATTCTGATTCAAGTTTTCTTAGCTGCTTCCTCTATCAATAAGTGGAAAGGTATGAAGTGTAGTATTGCCTCTAAAGCAACTTCAAGACTGGATCTTACAGCTTCTGTGATACATAGGAGAGTCAGATCTCATCTACAGCCAACAGTTTTGTCATATATGTATTCTGTCTGTCCGGAACACCCCACTTGAACTCACATCCGTATACGACCATCCAAGAATCTAGCAAGTACCGATACAGAATGATCATTTTTCGAAGACTCATTTGGTATCATATTGTTTTTCATTTTGTTCAACTGTATATCTACTTTCTCCGTTATACATTATGTTTGAGTGGAATTATTTACATTGTTCCAGAAATATCAGCAGATAAGAATCAAAATTCTTGGAGATTGTTACTACTGTATTAGTGGAGCACCGAAAGAAAGCCCTGACCACGCCGTTTTATCTGTTCATATGGGGTTATCCATGGTTAAAGCTATCAAGTGAGTATTAAATTGAAATTGAAGTTCCTATCGATATTACAAGAAATTTTTTCAAATACACAATGCATGCATCAATTTCCAAACTGAGTCTTTCATATGGTTTCCCCACTTTTTTCTCCATTTAGCCGAAGTTGTATTATTGTATAAAGAAAAAACTAACACATAAGATTTAGTTAACATATTATCACAAATATTTGCATAGTTACAAAAAGTCTCAAAATATTTCAAATGCATTCAAATCCAAATTTCAAATTGCAATTTATGATTGCTCAAAACTCCAAAATCTTTTTAAAGAAAGGTTTGACCCTGCACTTTCAAAGTGCAAATCCGGTCCCGGTCAAAATGAGTTCAATCTTTTGGTATCCTGTACATGGCGAACAAAAGTTCTCATGGGTAGAACTATCGAAGACCCCAAATAAGGTCCATTTTGAGTATAAAGGATATTGCTACACACCTCAGCGACTGTCAAAGAAAGAAGAGTATGAAAAATAAGTCAAGTAGTGACATGAAATATTCAATCACAAAAGTTGTGAAAAACCAAACAAGACAAACTCAGCAGGTCGGCGCAACCAAATAGTCATCCATCGTCTAAGAATTGGACATACGAAATCAACTCACGAACATTTATTGAAAAAGGAACCAGTGAATACCTGTTACGTGTGTGATCTACCAATGACCGTCAAACATTTAATAGTTGAGTGCCCACTATAGCATACAGAACGAGGAGTCTACAAAAGTGTCAAGTGATAATAAGTGTGCACTAGATTAAACCGGAACAATAAATTTTTTCAAAGCGATAGACTTATTTGAGCGTATTCAATTTTTTTTCTCCTAGTGACCTACCTATAAATTTTAATACTCAGCATTTTGTAAACTGCCTAACCAAAAAACACTTCACCACCGCTAATAACCTATCACGGTTGATGCGGGTTGAAAATAAAAAAAATAAAAAAAAATTGTGAATAAGAATATAAGACGCCAAAAATATAAATGACAAATCAAATTTTTCAATAGAGCACAGTCCTACATGTTTTATATATCAAACCTTGGTATGTGTTTAATAAGATCTTGATCATCTGGTACGATTCTTTGAGCTGCTTTCGACCGGAAAGTGGTATGATTTTTTGCTGGGCCTAGCAAATCCAAAAAACCATAACACTCTAGCTACGTGAGACACACTTCCCCGGTTGTGAGGGAATCGAGCGGGAGTGTCCTGACATGGGATATGTAGGTATACAGCGACCATGTAAAGAGGACTATCTTCTAGCAAAAGAAATAGTCACATACGAGCGGAGTACTTGGATGATACGGTCATTCAGACCATACAAGTCTCCGGGGAAAGACCAAATCTTCCCGGCTTTGCTTCAACAAGGCTGGGAGGCTGTTGGCACAATTCTGGTGCATATCTTTCGGGCCTGTTTGGCACGCAGGTATGTCCCTGAACAGTGGAGGTAGGTGAAAGTCGTCTTCATACCCAAGCCGGGTCGTACCACATATACGGTGGCTGAATCCTTTAGACTTATTAGCCTAACATCCTTTGTGCTGAAAACACTGGAGAGGGTGGCTGATCGATACACAAAGGAAAAGGTTGGGCTTAGGTATCCTTTGCACAACAACCAACATGCTTTTAGGTGTGGCAAGTTCACTGAAAGTGCCTTACACCAACTGGTAACTCAGGTAGAGAAGGCGCTGGAGAATGGCATGATCGCCTTGGAAGCTTTCTTGGATATACAAGGGGCGTTTGACAGCACCCCTGTATGATCCATGTGTAGGGCTGCGGCAAATCATGGAATAGAGCCAATGATCACTCACTGGCTTGGGGCCATGTTGTGCAACCGTACAGTAGAGGCCACATGGAAAGACCATGTGGCAAAAGTAATCGTCGGCTAGGGGATGTCCGCAAGGGGGTGTTCTTTCGCCCACATTGTGGAACCTAGTCATTGACGAACTAATAACCCTTTTAAACGGTGAGGGCTTTCTAACGATTGGGTATGCCGATGATATCGTTGTCCTTGTTGTTGGAAGGCACATTACCGTTCTCAGGGACCTCATGCAAAGGGCTCTGAATAGGGTACATGGGTGGTGTAACTAACACGGACTTGCAGTTAATCCTGCCAAGGCTGAGATAGTTGCTTTCACCAAAAAGAGAGGTGTAAGACCTGAGGGTCTAAATCTTGATGGAGTACCACTGCCGGTGGTTGAACAGGTGAAGTATCTAGGACTGATCCTTGATAAATCACTGACATGGAAGGCTCATCTTGATAGTCGTCTAAGCAAGGTGACAAACACGTATTGGGCCTGTAGGAGAGCCATTGGTCCGAGGTGGAGACTGACCCCCAAAACGATCATATGGTTCTATAGAGTGATTATGCTGCCTATGCTCACATATGCGGCTCTGGTCCGGTGGCCGAGGGTAACCTTGGTCACGGCTAGATCGCAACTGGCACGCCTTCTAAGGGTGGTCAGTTTGGGGGCCACTGGCTGCATGAGGACTACACCAACTGTTGCGATGGAGGTGATCCTTGGTCTTCGGCCTCTTCACCATGTGATCGGCTGAGGCGGGGAGGGCTTTCCTGCGCTTGAAACGGCTGGGATACGTGCGAAGAGGGGAAAGAGTGCAGGCACGTCAAGAAGCTCCGGCTCCTGGAATATATTCCAGTTCTGGCTCGAGCGGCTGATGAATGCCTGCGTAAGTACTACTTCGCTACCCCATACAGGGCCATGATACGGGATAGAGAGTCCTGAGAAAAAGAGAGGAATACACAGCCTAATGGGACCGTCTGGTACACAGA
>CAJUYH010003551.1:8164-23565 GCA_910591685.1 Galerucella tenella | reverse complement strand
CGTAAATGTATGGCCACCCTAATACAACTTCACAGATTTTAACGAACCCTGGAGTGTGTGACAATATCTTTTATACTTTCAGAGGTCAAAATTGACCTTATCTGGGGGGTTTCGGTAGTTCTGCCAATGGGAACTTTTGTGGTCCATGCTAGGACGTACGAGATATCAAGACTCCATTTATTTCATCCTGGACAGGATTTGCACTTGAAAAGTGCAGGGTTCTTTGTAGTTGGCAATTCCGCTTTCCATCAATAGCTCCACCTTTTCGAAAATTGTTCTGTTATGTCTTATATTTTATTATTAGTTGTTCATCCAGCTACCGACGCATGAACTGTTTGCTTGAATCTGTTATTTAGTGAGACGTGGGAAGAGATTGTGGAATTTTTCCATTGTCCTGATAGGGTTACCTATCGAGCGATCTGATGCATGCGAAGGTTTTTCTCTTTCTCTCGTATCGCGGCTTTCCGTGTAGCCCCTATCCACCAAAAGCACGATATGGCGCCTCCTTTCTAATTGGAGTTTTAATTTGATATTGAAATATCAGAGTTAAATTCTCGCCTCAGGTGGAAGTGCTTTGAGACCATCAGCTTAAGAGAAATTTCAATTAACAGTGTAACACGTAGATAAATAACAGATCCCACACAAAAGACCTACTAATTGATGCCGATATATTTGTAAAAGCTACAGCCCCACATCCTGTCTTGATTATATTTGATGATTATACGATTATCTGAAATCAATATACCCTTCAGCCTATTAATCCATTTAGTATAATCGCAATTGCAATACTCTTTGGGTCAAATTTGTAGGTGGTGTACATTCAAAGCGTGGTTTTCATTTTATTTTTCAATTGACTTAAGTCCTGATTTGAACTTTATTTCCTCAATCGTCATTTTATTTTCTCATTATATACTAAAACCAATGCATTATTTAAAAGCTCCGTTATAAAACTTTTAAAAGGCATATTATTCTCTCTTTCTGCTCTTGTGGCAACTGCTAATTTCTCTCAGAGGATTTTTTCGAGCGTGAACAGCTCTGGCAGCATGTCCCAGGAATGTTTAATTGAGTTCATGTCTAGCGATATCGCAGGCCACTCCGAACGTCGGATTCCTTGTTACTGAAGATAGTCATTAACTGCTAGAGTCCTATGTGGGCGGGCCTTGTCATCCATAGACACAAAATCTTCACCCACAGCTCCTCGCCACAGTCTCACATAAGGTTCTAGTGTTATGTACCTTTGTCCTGTCATAGACCCGTCAGTGAGCACCAATTCCGAACTATCACCTGCCATAATGCCTGTCCAAAATATAGCACTGCCACCAGCGGAAGGAAGAGTGAGGCGGGCATGGGCTAATTGTGCAGCTCTTGTTTGTTTTTTGCCAAACACGAATTCGCCAGCTATTACTATCCACACAGATTCGAATCTCATCTGAGAAAAGCACAGAACTCCAAAACTGTATAGGGAACTGTAAGTGAGACCACTGGAGCAAAACATGTCGATGCTGTAGCTGGAGGACTCTAATTTGACGACGACATCATAAAACCGGAGCAAATATTCGTCTTCTTATTATAACCAACAATATTCTGACTCATGTAGTAACTGAGGTCCTTGAAAATAAATTGAATGGAACATTTTTCTCAGCATTGGATTTCTCAGCTGCAATCTCTATTCTTTATCGTTTTTCTAAGATATTCAGAAATGGAATTGATAAGATCCTGGAACATCCGGCAATCAGTTATAATTAATGTACTTGATTAATTGTCAATGTTAACGGTATAACGCCTCACAGAGTCTTTGAAAATCAAATAACAAAGACCGTTCTCTAAGTGACAGCAACTACTTCCCTGGCTATATGCCACGAAGGGCATTGAATTACACTCCAAAGTTGGACGAGGTTGGTAAATAGAACCAACCTTTTTCATTTGTAATTCGAAAGGACACTTGTAGACCGTTTTCGGCGTATTTGCACCTCATCAGTTATAAGGTAGATATCATCCTTCCAGAAGCTCTGCTAGCATGAATGTAGACTGTAAATATAGTATATTGAGTATTAAGAACGGTGAGGGCTGGTCGACAGTAATAGTACGAGATACGGCTGCAGGATTAGTGCACTCATCTGTTTTTTGCTCAAAACCAAATTTTTATGTTTAATTATGATTAGAAGAATATATATTTACCAGGTTGCCTGTTAAAATTTGGCCGCCAGTATTTTTAATTGAATTATTTTCAATTTATTTTTGGAAAAACTTTCGTTCACTTGTTTTTTGAATAAAATCACGGTAATTTATATGAAGATTTCAAAAAATCACAGTTGTCGTTTCGCACCTGGCCGCACCTCTTCGCAGCCAGGTGTAAACAGGTATGATTTCGATACACTTATACGTTCATAACGTTTATTTATTGATCATATATCAAATTAAAGCTAATTTTTTCCTATTTATTATTATATATGGTTGCCCAATTAAATCAGCCCGCACATAAGGGTTGCTGATTGTTAAAAATGATAAATATTTACGATAGAGTGGAAGAGAGTTAGCACGTAACTTTATTTAAGCCATCTAGTATGCGTCGAGTGTGTTCTCAACTACCAGGGAGTAATAGAGATGACTTAATAAATACTCCAAAAATATGTCTTCCTTCTCAAAATCACAAATTTAAAAATTAGAACAAAACATTATTATTAATTTAATATATTTAATATTGATTCAAAAAATTTAAAAATAAAACCAAGGTGACTTAGGTAACAGAATATTTTATTTTAAAAGTACTGTTTGAAAATTTTATCAGATTTTGTTCAAGTACTTAATCGTCTGTTACATGTCAAAATAAAAAATTTGAAAATGGATCTTATATTTCTGTAACTCTTATTTAAAAATCTGAATCATCGGAGCTCTTAGATACACTATCATCGCTACAGATCAGAATCGTCGTTACTATCGGAAGATTTGTTCAAGGTATCACCGTTGATTGATGAAACTTATCAATCAACGGTATCACATAGCACACTCTTAACTTGCGTTGGATTTGAGTCTCCCAGGAACCATGTTGGTTTTAGAAAACCATCTAATAGCAACCAGCCATTATTTTCCAGGCGCAACTTGATACAGTCCGGTTCAGTGGCATTTAACCACATCGAATTAACAAAGATTGTCCGTAACAATTTTTGTTTAAAACATTTCCAACACGGTGGAATGTGCGTTGAGTCCAAACCTCTAATTATTTTCATAAATTTCTCATTATTTTGTTTTGAAGCGTACATTTTGTTAAATACAAATCTTGCGGAATTTACACTTTGACACTTCGGAAGTCCATACATAAGGCACGTAAACTCTTGAACTGCATCGATTTTGGTTTCATTGAAGATGTCAGTAGGATTCGTCAAAGAGACATAAGCGTCGTACAGTCGACAATCGCTATCTTCGTCTGATAAATGATGTTACGCACTAACTTTCTTCCACTCTACCTTAAATATTTATCATTTTTAACCACTAGCAACCCTCATTTGCGGGCGGATTTCATTGGGCAACCATATATGATAATGAATAGAAAAATTAACTTTAATTTGGTATAAGATTAATAAATAAACGTGTATCGAAATCATACCAGTTTACACCTGGCTGCGATGAGGTGCGGCCAATTGCGTAACGGCAACCGTGATTTTTTGAAATCTTCATATAAATTACCGTGATGTAGACGTAATTTTATTCAAAAAACAAGTGAACGAAAGTTTTTCCCAAAAATAAATTAAAAATAATTCAATTAAAAATACTGGCGGCCAAATTTTGATAGGCAACCTAGTAAATATATATTCTTCTAATTATAAATATACATAAAAATTTGGTTTTCAGCAAAAAACAGATGAGTGCACTAATCCTGCAGCCGGATCTTAGACTATAATATTTGGCGGCTGAGCGCAGCGAAGTGTCCAATTTTGCTGGAGACCGGTATTACCCTCAACGTTCGAGAATGCTTATACAATTTTTTGCGCGATCGTATTGAAATGAATTTCGAAAAAAATAATTCAAATTTTTTCGAAATGAAAGAAATGTAAAAAGTGACATTTATACTTCTCAATCAGTTTAAAATATAATTTGCATTTTGGCGAAATTGTTTTTATGCTATTTATCACTTTTGATATTGTTCCGTTCGGTCCTGTTCTTCAAAAAAATATAAATCTCTTTATTTTTTTTGTTCCTTTTGTGTTATGAATGGATATATTATTTGGGACCACTTAAATGTATGTAGGGCTAAGACGTCGGTAAGTAGTTCACTTACCGACGTCTGAACGGTAAGTAAATCACTTACCGACGTGTTAGACTCAGAAACCAGTAAACACAACCTGCCGTCCTGACAGCCGATGCTGTAAATAAACAAAAAAGATCGATCGCGCAAAAAAGTAGGTAATGCACATGGTTGTTAATATTATACAATTCTAAATTAACATTGCAAATTAAGATCACGACAACATCGAAGTGATAGTAGAAGCAAGCTAAGTTATGTAGACAGCTTCAAGTGTTGAAACAATTTCAAGATACATAAATTGAGCTAGAAATTAAATGTTGTTTAACATGAACGTGAAGCACGACAGGGATTGTCATCTCAAAAATGACTTGAATACTGTTGAGCATTAGGGTCGATTGAAGCTTAAAGGATGATCTCCTTTGTGTTGCTTATAACAATTTCTAAACGGAGGATTTATCTGTATTCGGCAAAAACAAGTCTTGAATATTCAAAATATCCACTAATTTGTAGGATTTTGAATACATCTTCAGCGTCAAGACAAACTCAAATTAATATTAATTATCCCTTTGAGGAAAAGCAAAACTGATTTTAATAATCTGTATGATCTAGGGACGTAAGAATCTCTAATTTTTCACACTCTAGGTTAATCTATGGGATTAAAAGCGTTTTGAAAAAAACATTTTGAATAGGTAATTTTTTTTTAGTTAAGTTTGTATTACGTTTCCATGATACGAATCCAATTTTGAAAAAGAGGTCAATTATTGAATTTGTCGAAATATGCATCATATTTTTTATTTATCCCAATTTATTCAATACAATTATTAACAATTTCAAGGAAAACAAATAATTGAACATACTTATCTGTTTTTCTCTTTTCTCAACAAATTTTCCAACAAAATATGCTCAAAAACTAGAATATCCCGATAAACTGGTTCGATGGGTATTACAAAAAGCTCATAATAAGCTCTCCTAAGTGCTAAAACATATTTTCATTTATAATCCTTCTTACTCATCGCATTAAGTCAATCAGTATCACAAATTATTAAACCATTTTCATAATGCGAATCTACCAAACCACAAAATAAAAATGTCAATAATTGTTCAAGTTTGCGTGGTATGAAAGTCAGTGCAATCATTTTGAATTCAGCATGGACATTTTGATCGATACATTTTGTTTCTGTTTTAATATTTCTCTTGTATAGTGAAATACGATTTATTTTGGTTTCCATTTACGCTTCACGTCGTTAGTTTTGAATGATGAAGTTTACATTGAAACTCGGAGTCGTTTAATTCCTATAATGTGATTATGTAGTGACATAATTTGATCAAATATTGGCAATAATCAGTTCAATGTTACGAATTATTTAGAAGGGGCTTGGATTTCTATTGACTGTTGAAATGAAAAATGATATTTTAAAACACTGACTATTGTGCTGTAATTTGCTCAACATTCCAGCAAAAAGCGGATTTAAGTGATTCTACGAATTTCCTTAAACTGAGAAAGTTAGATTCATGATACGAAGGCAGTTTGATATATCAGTAACTTTTAGAATTTCCTGAGCAGTAAATTCAAAGGCAACACAGCTCCAGCCAGCTGCCATTTATTCAAAGACTTCTGTCAAATTTTATACTAGTATTTTGTCAGCCACAAAAATAAAAGTAAGTGAAACCAAAGACCGAATTGAAATTCCATACCATCAATTGCAATGGTTGTGAATTGGAATTCCCAAGCTGCTTCACTCTTGATCTGATAATAGTATAGTCGGGGTAGCCCAAAAACTATCAAAACATGGATGTGGAAGCAGTAGGCGAGATTTTTGATGGAATCCCTTGGAAATATCATGGTTAATGATAATCCGTTGCCTCCACCGGTTTTTAGGCTCTGCTTATTGCACAATAACGGTTTATAGCCAAAACAACCAAAAATGGGCCTATTTTTCGACATGTTTTCGAATTTTTCTAAAAAAGTATTAAATTTATCGTGCATATTATGTATGAGAACAAAGTTATGAAGCGTGAAATTTGCTATAAAATTCCGTGGTTTACAATGTGAAAATTCCCATCCCTGTAGCCACAGCGGATGGATAAGTAAAAAAAAATGAAAAAACAGCTGTTTTTCAGACATACTAATGCAATTCATGAAGCAATGTGAATCATTATCTATCTCATAGTATGTTATTTATTTACGAACTGAATGTGACAAACGCGGTTTCGATATCTTATTTAGTTGCTGAGTAATCTAATTGTTAATAAGCATCAGGTAAGAGAAATAGATATTGTTAGAATGAAGACATATGGCACAAAAGATTGTTTAAACCTACAATAATGTTTTTTGCGCGATCGATCTTTTTTGCTTATTCATAGCATCGGTTGTCAGGACGGTAGGTTGTGTTTACTGGTTTCTAAGTCTAACACGTAGGTGAGTGATTCACTTACCGTTCAGACGTCGGTAAGTAAATTACTTAGCTCTACATATACATTTAAGTGGTCTTAAATAATATATTACTTCATTCATCACACGATAGAAACAAAAAAAATTAGATCTATATTTTTTTAATGAACAGAACCGAACAGAACAATATAAATGGTATATTAAATATTAAGAACAGTAAGGGTTGTTTACCGGTCAACAGCAATATTTGGAGGCTGAGCGTAGCGACGCCTCCAATTTTGCTGGAGACGTATTACCCTCAACGTTCGAGATGCTTATACCATTTTTTGCTTGTTACACTGAGAAAATTGTTCAAAAAATGTATATTAAATGCTAACTACACGCAGAAAAGTGATACTGAAGAATCTCAAATAATAATTGTTTATTTTTATGACTTGTTTCGACAAAGTTTTGATTGTTACACTCAATTTATGAATTGTTAAAGCTAATTCAACAGCTCAACAAATGTTGTGAAAAATCTATAAATATAAGTTTTACCTTCTGTTTTTGGAGTGGGTACCATCCATTAATAAAAATAATGAACTATTGTTTAACCAAATGATTCTCATTCTCTTTATTGTTCTCGAAATTATATGTGTAGGTATGTATTTATGTAGCACTATATGTAGGATAGGTTGTGTCTAAAAACCAATACAATAATAATAGATTATATATTTTTAATATCAGTTCACAATATAAGGAATTTCAGTAAATGATGATAAGAAATTACAATAGATATAGTGCTTGAATATAAAATTTTTATCGTTTGTATATTTAAAAGTTACACTTTACCAGATTCTGAATTAAATTTTACACCCAGAGAAAATTTACTGATATCTGTGACAACGAAGTTATGAAAATGAAGCGACAGTAAACTTTTCTCCATAGATATCGAAGTTTTGTTGTTTTTTTCAATTTTTCATCCATCACTTGAATGACAGCCACGAATTGCACAAGTTTTTGGCGCCATTACTAATAAATGTAATTTTGTAAACAAATTTTATCGTCCAAAGCCCCAAAAAACATGTAAATAATCAAAAAGCTCACAACAAAGAAAATTATTTGGTAAGCAATAAAATCACATGTCATTGACAGATAACGGGCTTAAAATGGCAATTGTCAGACATGCGCACTCAGAAAATGAATTGTAAGATAACACAAGCTTCGCTTCTTCTTGGGACGGTGTGTTCTGTGCTACAATTATCTTCCAATGTCTTGATCATCTCGTCCCCTTAGAGCAGAACTATTCCATGTCACAAATTTTAAATTTTACAGGAGAGGTTTTTTTTGTTTTCCAGTCAATCTAATAAATATTTTGTGTCCTAATATTGTGATGAATTACTTTGATTTCTCTTCTTTTTCATCAATTCAGTTCATATTTGCCAAAGATGCGTATAAAAAGAAAAATTGGACATAGAATACTTATAGGTAAAGTCGCCTATTCCATGTCCAAACATGAAATATTTTTCCGTGTTTTTTTTTTGGACATGGAATAAGTCTGTTCTAATGAATAAAATGAAAAACATGAGAGTATTTTGTTATTCTTGTTTAATTTAATATCCAAATTAATCCCAAACATTTTTCAATGTGAATTATAAAACTCTGACATTAGAAATTTTCGTGAGAGAATGCAAATCAGAACTATTCTATATCCACAATAAATGATACTATGTACTGACAAAAGTGAATCAGAAGTATTCTATGTCCATAAAAAGTCAATAGCGAATGGCACTTAACAAGACAGAACTAGTCTATGTCCAAGATTTTATTCGCGCCGACCAACGAAAAGCACCTTGTGGCAGTTGAACTAGTTCTGCGTCAAGATGAAATCTATGTGAGGACACAGTCTTTTTCAACAATCGGCATTTTTCGGATCTTCCCGTCGGCTTGGACATGAAATATTTCTGCACTAGAAAGAGCAGCCCTTGAAGTACACTTAAAATAGAAAAACCGAAAATTGAGAATTTTGGACATGGGATAGTTCTGCCCCAAGGGGACGATCTGTATGTGTTATCTATGGTTTTAATATGGGGAGAAAATATTGTCAAAACAAAATGCAATAACAATCAAGACAAGGCAGTATTGTTTGATGCAATCATGCTAATTGGAATTTGGTTAAAATGGAACATAAGTCGAAAACGGGAAATATATTCACGGAAAATCTCGGCACAATAACACGAAATTCGTGTTTAGAATGAACAGTTGAATCATCAACAGCAGAGGAGAGTAAAATGCACTGTCAGCCGCAACGCAGAATTTGTTATAGACCGGTAGATCGTGTGGCTTCATTATATAAAATGGAAGCCGTTTAAACCATCGACTTTAATGTGAAAAACAAGTAGGATGAGGCTATTGCTTAATACCCAAACTTGCTAATCGACGTTACTGGTTACATTGGGAAACATATTTGGGAAAATAATAAACAAATGAAGTATCGCCGCAAAATATGTGCCACTAATGTTTTAAACATCTTCATCATCATACATCAGTTGATTGTTTTCTCTCTCTACCTTTTTATGATTTCAAGCTCTCGATTTGTATGCCATGTTTTTTCATGATCGAGTAGTACCCAAGAAATGCATCTAAGTACGTGGCATCAATAAATTAATTGTTGTGGTTTCGTTAAAATTCTATGATATTGAATGTGCCGTATGGGTCTTGGGAAATAGCCTTATTCTATTTCTTATTCTTTTAACATCAAACTTGATGGTGAAGACGGCTTCCATTTAAAATAATGAAGCCTACATTATGTCATGAGCAACTGGTCTACTATGGTTCATTCAGCTCCAAAGAGGGGCTTCAGGGCAAACTTCTCACTCCACGATATTTTGTGACAATCGCAATGCAGCAACGTTAAACTTCATCCTAGAACAAAACAAATTCATGTAAAATGTTATTTCGTGCAGAAAAGCCGAATAGATTTATTAAAACTCAATTGAAGGATATGCTGTTGGATGAACAATGAAAGGTGCCGTCATTTGATTCATCAAATTTGATAGAGACATATGCAGCCCTTTTTTGCACTCAACTTCACTAAATTCGAGAATTTCAAATTTCCCAGCTTCAAGTTGATAAAAAAGACTACATTTCTTATCCGCTCAAGTATTTTATATCAATAATTATACTTTAATTTTTGAGGTACAATTTTATTTTGATTATAATCTGTCCCGGATTGTAACAATAAATCTGTTCATTATCTGCCCATTGGGTTTGTAATACCCTCAGGAAATAGCACATCAGAAATCATTGATGTGTTAGGTGATTCTCGAGGAAAATTATAACCCTCTTATGAAGCGCGTGTGATACATTAACCAAACAGTTTAATTAAGATATATAAGCTACTTTTACGGCTGCACAGGATAACGTTGATGAGATATTGGTAATGTTATAAGTAGCTATTTTACAGAAATTGTATGTTCATTGGTTTTAAGTGGATAATTCACCGGTATATTTTTGGTTGGCACTCCTCAGTTTGATCCTTTTTGAGTCTTACGAAACACGTCATATTCAAGTATAATTCCTTACTTTATATATTTTTGAAATCTTCCAACAATCTTGATTTCACGCCCGTCTTCACATACAGTCGACAGAAGCAAATAAGATCACCGGAAAATATGCGAACTAAAAGAAAGGTCATCGCAACAAGCCAATCAGGAGTCAATTCTGATCGATTGTACATTAGTGATTGTAAACATAAGCGAAATTGTATAACTGAATAATTTTATCGATAGTTATACATCAATGATAGCAGCTACATCAATTTGATTTTGATTGTCCTATTTTTCGACAATTTCGCTAACTTTGTTGTTTGTTTCACAAGAGAGGATATATAAAACGGCTATTGTATTGGAGGATTTCCAATATTGTCTAAGATAACACCTTTTGGAACGTTAGTTCTTCACGTCAGGCTATGTTTGAGCGACCGGGGGTCGCGACGTAAAAGATCTGACCGTTACGTTACGTTATGTTACGTTGCATTGTTATGTGCCTTGCTTGCGTGCGTGTGCTCTCTCCTGAGTCTCTCTCTCGTTCACGAAGCAACGATTCATTTATGCTTCGGCCGGGAATCGAACCCGGGCCGCACGCGTGGAAGGCAAGCATTCTACCACTGAACCACCGATGCTATATTAAAATTCTATGCAAAGCTGGTATTCGCAGTGCTGGTGATCTACTTGAATTTGTTCGGATAAATTTTTACTATTAGTTCCATAATTTTTTTTGCGCGATTGATCTTTTTTGTTTATTTACAGCATCGGTTGTCAGGACGGTAGGTTATGTTTACTGGTTTCTAAGTTTAACACGTCGGTAAGTGATTTACTTGCCGTTTAGATGTCGAAAAGTAATAAATAAAATAAATAAATGAAAACAATTTCACCAAAATGCAAAATATATTTTAAACTGGTCGAGAAGTATGATTGTCACTTTCGACATTTCGTTTATTTCGAAGAAATTTAAATTATTTTATTCGGAATTTATTTCAATACGATCGCGCAAGAAATGGTATAAGCATCTCGAACGTTAAGGGTAATTACAACGTTTGCATGTAGATTTCTCTCGTAAAATTGGACAAAATGATATGACGATTAAGGGGTCTAGCACATTCACTTTTCGAAATACAGGGTGTTGAAATTTTTAAAACTTGAATGTTTTAATTCAATAACTTTAAAATGGATGGATAAATTGATTTGACATTTGGCAGGTTGATTTTAAATGTAGAAGGGCATATTTTGATAGAAATAGTAGTTTGTGCAACTAGTGTGGATATGAAGGTCATATCACACGAGGACGGAGTTTGAGCACGACGCCGTTGGCGGAGTGCTCAATCGTTCAAGTGCGATATGGACAATCCACACGAGTCGAACAGCATATTTTCCCCGAAACCCACTTAAGAAAAAATCTAAAAAATAAAAATTTCTATAAACTGTGATATAACTTCAAATTGGAAAATTAACAATTCAATTTTATGTTTCCACTAATTTTTTTTGTGGTAAACGTACAGTTCTTGAATGTCCAATTACCCTACCATTATCTATAATAATGAATATTCTGCTAAATATTTCAAACGTCTACCTGTTGTCGTTATCAATATCAAGCAGAATAATTATTTAAAAATAAAATTAACAATAAAAAAAACTTCTTCACGGGGAATCGAGCCCGGGTCTACCGCGTGAGAGTCTGGTTTGCTCACTACTTGACCACCGAGAGATATGCAAATTTTTCATCTATAACGTCAGATGTATCACATGATTTTTGCTTAAAAGGAACTAAAGTTCCTACCGTGTGTCCCGCGACACCTTCTACCTTTTTTATTGGGACAACGCGGTGTCCTTTCGATAATTTTCACAAATGTTGATACTTTCAATTATAAGTTCGGATAATTCTTATTTCGTTTAAACGTCATATGAGTGGTAACTTATGTGATGTTTCACAATAACATCAACTGTCATTTATATGACTGGTAGTAGCGTATAAATACTAACCAAGAAGCAATTCATTTTCCAATAATTTTTATGGGGGGGGGGGGGGGGGGGGGCGAACTGTATTCTACAGAAAATGTTGGTGGTAATCTATCTTGCGAAAATCATAGTTTAAAAGTAGGGTTGTATCGTTTTTCATGAGAAGAGGGCAATGGAAGTACAGAATGATATTTGATTTTTTATCAATGCTGTTCGTATCCTTTCTTTGTCTCGTCTTCGCCTTATATGCTCCCCAGACGATCTTACGGGATTCCGATATGTTTCTCAGGTAATACTATCTACAATTTCCAGTGATGGACAATGGTGATGGTGATTCATGAGGAAGGTTTGGATAGATGGAAGTGGTAATCTCTTATCCGAGAACATGATGATAAAGTGTCACAGGATATCAAAAATGTTCAATCCATTACAAAGCGTGGAGTTATCTATAATTATTGAAATGGTTAATCATATTTGCATTCTTGACAAATAACAGTTGTATGTATGTAGGGGTGACATTTACTGACACCTAAGAGATGTATTGTGTCCCTTTACTCCTACTTAGTTACTGGAGAGAGTCTATGGAGAGGTGGGGAAGAGTGCTGTGCAATCAGAAAGTGTTGTGGATGGAGGACTCTCTCTACATTCTTCTTCCACCACTATTTCAAGCCTTTTCAGGTGCCCATTCAGGCGGCAATGTCCCGTTAGGATCCCTGTTGAAACTCTTAGCGCAGTTTAACTTTGATTTTGGCATTCATTTGATCTCAACATGTTGTAGTCACCCAGAAGAATCCAATTCCAATGGTCAGATCTTCTCTTTTTCTTGGCTCCATCTATCTCTTTCAATATTACATTGGGACTGATTCCACAAAAGGGTTCAGGTCCCCACAAGAGTATTTCAGTCCCCCTTTTCGCTAGCTCATCTGCTATTCCATTTCTTTCTATTCCAGTGTGTCCTGGAATCCAAAGTAAGGTGACTATATTGTACTCCCCTAGTTCATTAAGTTTGTCTAGGTATTCCCACACCATTTTGAATCTGATTCAATTTAGTTTAAAAGTATATAAGAAAGGATATTATGCTTTCTGTGATAAATAAAAAAGTTACCATTTCCTTTCCAGTGTGATTCCCTATAAAAGCGTGCTTTCACGGTTTTCAAATTACCATTGATCCCAATTACTATCTCGACCAAACCAATAAGAAAAATGGAACACATCCTTAATATTATTTATCAGTTACCATCAATCATGATATTTATTTGGAGCAAGGCCATTGAAGGAAAAATAAACCTTAAAATGACGTGTTCAGCGTTTTCTTATGTGGAGAAGTTCCTTGCGATTCACTGCAGACAAATATTTGTCTTGTTATTAGAAAAAAGTGAGTTGTGTTTGCCTTTTTCATGTGAGTAATAATAATATAGTTTTCATGCTTTACTGACATAACGCTCAGTTGAGTGGGACGTTCGGAGTTTATTTACTCATTTTATGTTAGGTTGATTTTACCCCTTACTTCAACATTGTGCTTTATTGACTTCAACCGTTAGAATACTCAATAAATAATTCTCTACAGGAGTTTTTGTTTTGTGAATTTCATGAAATCAATGTCAATAGAATGTTAGGAACAATTGGTATGCTGTCTGACAAACAACGGGCGCTTTTTCTTGACAAGTGAAATTAAGATGGGTGATTTGGAGGAGGGAGAAGCAATAAGAAAAACCAATAGGCAGCTCAATTCCAAGTTGTTACCCCATGCTTTTCGAAGTAAACTAAATAAGTGAAAGATGGGTAATCCAGAACTATAATAATCTCAAGTAAATTGGAAATGTACTGGTAATTATGCAAATACGTTTTTAGTGTAAATGTGGAGTTTTAGTTTGTTGTTCTATGCATGTTCTATGTTTCAGCTGAACAGTATTTATTTTCATCTAATTCCGCTATCAAATGTGACACTTCAAATCACTCCTTGACGTTAGGTAACGTCATATTTTTCATAACCTTCATATATCAGTTATGAAAAGTATTTATGTAAAAACTTCACGCAACCTTTTATGTTTCAACATAGAGATACCACAGGAGTTTCAAAGAATAATTTATTAATCAGGTATCAAAAACTGACAATTATTTCATTATTTAAACTGACAATCACCCCATTATTTCAATCCGGGTCCGTTGAACTATAGGGAAACACGAATTTTTGACTGATTTTGCGAAAAATCGATAGTACTCACCTATTTTGAGAATAATCCGTCAAAAAATTTGCGGGTTATACATATTTTGCTGAGAAAAATCCAAAAAAAGATTTTTTTTCGCCACTTGAGCCATAACTTTTGGGCTAGTTATTTATACAAACCACAGTTTAAATGAATTGCACTGTACGGAAAAGTGATCAACAACATGTTTTCTCGCTAATTATAACAACATTTCAGTTAGTTTCTTCATAATATTGTTTAAATTACCACTTTTATAAATATATATTTGACAGGCTACAAATTTGTATGAAAACAATTAAATCAAATGACAAATGACATAGAAGCTCTAGCGCAATGTGTAACATGGTTGCCAGCTGTAAACGATTACTTGAGAATCATGATATTTTTAAAATATTAATTAATTATTGCATTCGAATTTCATCTTAGAAAGTATTGGATGAGAGGGATGAATGCATTGTGATGCACATCAATCTATTCAAGAAGAGGAAAAAAAATATAATAATTGGATTCACCCTTCCCCTTCTAGAATAACTTAATGTGGATTACAAATAATTGGAGGCATTTGCCTTCCCCTCAAGATATTCAAGAAGGGAATATAATAATTGGATTCACCCTTCCCCTTCTTGAATAACTTAATGTGGATTACAAAGTATTGGATATATTCCAGAAGGGGAAGGGAATATAATAATTGGATTCACCCTTCCCCTTCTAGAATAATGTTATTCTAGAAGGGGAAGGGTGAATTCAATTATTATATTCCCTTCCCCTTCTGGAATAACTTGATGTGGATGACAAAGTATTGGATATTTTGTTTGAGGGGAAGGCTGAATACAATGATTATATATTTTTTGTTTCCCCTTCTTCAAATACGCAATATAATGATATCATCATATATATAAAATGTGTTTATAATTTCATTTATGTTCTTGGGTTTGTCTTGAATGAATCTTACTAAAAATATAGTCTGATACAATATTTAATTTCGTATCTTAATAGTCATGTAGCATGATTGTCGATTAGTCGATTACAGCTGGCAACCACGCTACAAAGTATTGTATGTTTTG
>CAJUYH010003550.1:0-31736 GCA_910591685.1 Galerucella tenella | reverse complement strand
TATTCGTGGCTTTCCTGGATCTAGAAAAAGCCTTTGATAGAGTACCTAGAGAAAAAATGTGGAAATATTAGTAGAAAGGGGATTGAATACAAAAGTAATAAGAATAATACAGAACATATATGGGAAAAATGAGAACGCAGTCATAAGAAATAACAATATGTCAGAAAATTTCACTACATGTATGGGACTAAGACAGGGAGGGAGCCTAAGCCCTTTGTTATTTATTATTTACATGGATGAGATCATAAAGAAATGCACAAAACTAAGTAAAAAAGTATGTGTGGGACATTTACAATTGTGCAGGGTATACATCAGTGAAGGAGCGTTTGCAGACGAAGTCATATTAATAGCAAAAAATGAAAGAGAGCTACAAGAAAACATAAATGTGTGGAATGCAGCAATGATGGACATGGGAATAAAATTAAACAAAAACAAGACAAAAGTTATGGTCATTGGAGACGACAAATAGGAGACAAATGTAACAATAGATACAGACAAATTAGAGCAAGTTGAACATTTTCAGTACCTTGGAACAATAGTAGACGAAAACGGAACACAGCAAGCAGATATTAATAATAGAATAGTTAAAACTATCAAACTATACTATGCCAGGAATACAAAATGTATCAACAAAAAAGAAATATCTAAAGAAACGAAATTAAAAGTATTCAAGACAATCAATCTAGCAATACTTACATATAGATGTGAAACATGGGTGTTAACAGGACAACAAAAAAGTAAAATACAGGCGACAGAGATGAAATATTTGAGAAGACTAAGAGGTGTTACAAAAGAGGATAGAATGAAAAAAATAGATATCAGAAAAGACCTGGGTATACAATCAACCTTAGAATTTGTAGAAGAAAGACAACTACAATGGTGGGACATTTACAACGTGAACGAAGACCAGTAAAGAGAATATGGAAAGCAAAAATTGAAAAAAATAAAAAAAGAGGCAGACCAAGAAAAACTTGGTCTTACATTTTAAATAAGTCAGCATAACTCAGAACCCTCTGTATTTAGGTATAGGGAACCATTATAAAAAAGTATCATATTTTTGAGGAGCAATCATAAAATGCAATGGAATATAGGGCGTTCCATAACAAAAAATATAACTTTGATACGCCACACTTTATTGGAAGACCCTGTATGTTTCAAAATATGTTCAAATTATAGTTTAAGCTGAATTAAAATCTGTGGTATAAAGAGATTTTCCAAAAAATTTATATTTTCTGCGATATTTGTCCGGTCCCGGACTTTTGCCGAACTCTGTATAATCAAATAAAAGAACTTAGCTTCCTATACACTTTTTTAGTTTACTTTTATTGTTTGTAGTTTGGCAACAGCGCCGTTGATTGATTATTACTTATTTTGTTTATGATAAAAGTAAAACGTATACAAACTAAAAATCGATATCTGATAAAAAGCTCGCAGGTTTATTATTCATGGCGGCTTGCATGACATAAAATTGGAAATTTTGGTTTACTATACAAACCATAACAACATTTTTAGTGTTATTTATAATTTGCTTGTTGTCGGAAAGTTTATTTTAACTCGAAATGTTTCATTAAATACACAAAGCGTCTACCTTGCACTGACGATTATCTTTTTTGATTATAAAATTGTCAAATTTCTTACTTGAAAATTTTATTTTGAATTCGGATCTTAATTCTTTATATTGAAGCTATTTGTTTGGGCATTTATTTTCATCAAAACTTATTTCTTTGAACCATTGAAATACACCCAATTTCCGATACGTATGAAAATTGAAGTAGAACAATGCTCGCATCATTCTAATTTGATTTGGCCCCAGCTCCTTGTGTACTTTCAAAATGCATGGTTGGTATGTGTATATATTGTGAGAACAGTGAAAAATACGGTTAAAACCCAACTTCTGAAATTGGTGTAAAACAGAGTACCTTTTTTACCGTTTGCACCATAACACTATAACAAGATGTTCAAATATTTTATGAAGGTCCATCAAAAACTTGACATATTTTCTAAAGTTTTTAATTCTTGAACCAGTCATTTAGTTCAATGATTCTTCTGTAGAAATAATGTGCTTGACATTTTGTTGAGTTTGAAAATATACGGTCATTCATTCATTCATACGCTTGGATTGGGCTCAACAGCAGAGGCACTTGAACTGAATATTTGTACCTTTACCCATGTTATCTATCTACTTCCATTCCAGAAGCTTTGAGTCTTCTATACAGGGTGTCCCACGACGAGTTAAAACTATCTGTATATGGCAAAATACTTATAGTAAAATCATGAAAATTTCTACGCTTAGGTTTTCGGATACGATCTTTTTAACTAAAATATTTTCAAAGATAGCAGACTTCCGGTTCTACCGGAAGTCGACTGCAACTTTGTTATTTTGAATATAACACCCTGTATATTGATACATTTTTTAAAACTACGTAAAATTTTAGTATAGTTTTGACTGAAAACTTTTTTCGAAAAATGCATACTTTTCGGGTTATTAATTTTTTTGTAAGAAATTTGACCGTTGCAGACCCTTGTAAATTATTTTTATACGAGGATACCCTTGAATATATGAAAATGGTTTCTATTCGGTTGTTTCAAGCGAGGTCAGACGTAATTGAATCTATGTTGAAAAATTTTTCATTTTTTACAGGGTATGTATAATAAGTGTTCAAAGCTTAACTACATAAATATCGAGTTTCTTTATTTTCTTAAATGGAACCTCCCGGTTTTTTCCATTTTAATGCATTCGGGGGTAAAAAATAAGGCAAATTAATGTATTCCTTTCTATACCTAAACATTACCGTTATCCAGATATTGAATGTTTTCTGTAAATTTTGGGAGATGCAGGTGTGGTCTAAATTTTATTTTGACCCGTTGATACAAGCACTAAGAAATAAAAGAGATTATGTAAATTTGCTTTTAATACATGGTAAAAATGGCAAAGTTGTTACAAGAACATATGTGCTTTATATGCAGTAAGATATCCTGCATCTCTAAAAATTTACAGAAAACATTCAATATCTGGATAACGGTAAGGTTCAGGTATAGGAAAGTATACATGAATTTGCCTTATTTTTCACCCCTGAATCCATTAAAATAGATAAAACCGGGTGGTTCTATATAAAAAAATAAAGAAATTTGATATTTATGAAATTAAACTTTGAACACTCTCTATACACACCCTGTATAAAGTGTAAAATTTTTCAACATAGATTCAAATAGGTCTGACCTTGCTAAAAGCAACCAAACAGAAACCATTTTCATATCTCTAAGGGTATTCACTTAAAAAAATAATTTGTAAGGGTCAGCAACCGTAAATTTTTTTACAAAAAAATTAATAACTTAAGAAATATGCATTTTTCGAAAAAAGTTTTCAGACAAAAGTATACTAAAATTTCACGTAGATTTTAAAAATGTATTAGTATACAGGGTGTTCCATTTAAAATAACAAAGTTACAAACGACTTCCGGTAGAAATGTAGCATTAGCTTAATAAAAATTTTGATTTTTCAACCACGTTGTTTTCTTCGTTTTTAAAGACCTTATAATCCTATAAAAATAATAAAGTTTTGGAATTCAAACTGTTTTTATTAAAAAAATAATGTTATGGTGCAAATGACTTTTATAGCTAATTCAATAAACCAAAATTTAATAAATACTTCCCATGAGTGTATCGCACATTTTTTATTTTTCAATTTCTGCTACTCGCGCTAAAAATGTTTAGTGCCATTATTGCTTTATACATTTTTGGTGGTATATATGGCGAAGATATGGAAAACTGATTATTAAAAATTGCTTTTAGTTATAATAATAATAAAAGATATTCACCAAGAGATTATGCAAAGTCGTGGATCGTCCTTGTTCATATTAAAGAATTAATTAATATCCAGTATTTAAGAATTTTATAATTAATTATTATTGTTGTTATTGGTATAATCAGTCGACCGTTATTATCGGAATTTTAACATAAATTTACATGATCCTACATGAATGGAATCATCACAAATAATGTTGAAAGTACATTTGAACATTAATCACGAAAATCCAAATTTCAATATTTTCGGCTTTAACAGTTGATTTACTTTTCAATAACGATGGTATTCACAGGGGTCGATTATATTCAGTTTGATATGTTAATATTTTATACATTTCGGAATGGAAACAAACCTTCATTACTTTTAATTGGACTAGTTTAAAGCCTTATGTCAACTTATTTGGCAGGGTATTTATTCGCTTAACAATAACGTTATGAAAATCGGAAAAGGGAAATTGGAATTTAGTTTACCACAAAGGACCGTAAATGCAAGAGCACAAAATTTAAATTTTTTTTTTTGGAGATGGTGTGTTTCTGGATTTCGTTTTAAGACTGCCTTTTTTGTATATATCGAAGAAAATATAAATTTTGTGAAAAATCTTTTTATACCACAAATTTCACTCCAACTTGAACTATAATTTGGAAATATTTTTAAATATACAGGGTGTTCCAATAAAGTGTGGCGTAACAAAGTTATATTTTTTCTTATGCAACATCCTATATTTTATTGCATTTTCTGATTGCCCCAAGAAAATATAATACTCCTTCATGATGGTTCCCTATACATAAATACAGAGGGTTCCGAGTTATGCTGACTTTTTTAAAAATGTGAACATTTCGAAAAAAATTAATAACTCATTGATATAACAAATTCTAGCAAATGTTCTCTTACATCTAAATGGTTGGACATTCGTTGAATGTATTCCACGATTGAGTACTGAATATATCTTTACAGGGTGTTCAGAATTTTTAGTTTCATAATTAGATCATTCAATGTGCTGTTTCAGGCGTATTTTAAAACGAACACCCTGTATTTTAATAATTCATCATATTCAAAAAAATGTCCTCTTTCGAATGGTATGAGGGTGTCCTATACCTAGGTATTATACTTTTCGTGCATTATACAATTTTCTTAAATTTTATGCTAAATCGATTTTAAAACATCTGCAATTCTATCTAAATTTCAAACTAATGATCTTGGCATAGTTGTTGTAAGAAACTAAATAGATCACGTTTCAAGCCTTCAGAAGATATAGGCTTCTTCTATCCTATACCCAGTGGCTCCAAAGGAATAGCCACTCTCACACAAAAATCACTATCCACTTAGAGACATGTTATGAAATAACAAAAAACAAAAAAGTTTCACACAAATCGAGTGTTATGTTGAAGATTGATTAATAATTATTATTCATATTATTTATAAAATACAACATGAATAAAAACGGAACTAACAACAAACAACTGAAAGTAATAAACTTTTTGTTTTTTGTTATTTCATAAAATGGTCTGCCGTTATCCCTAAAGTACCTATCTGGATTACTGCACAGTTCCTGGGATTAACAGTTCCTGGGAAGAATAGTTCCCTAAAAAAAAACAGTTTCTTGGAGCACAGTTACCTTACACATAAAACAGTTTCTGGAGGGTCTGACTGTTTCTGGGGCACAGGTTCTGGTTTGACGAGCAATTTTTCTGGATCATAGATTCCTGAGTAGCAAACAGGCCTCTGGGTCACAGTTCCTGTTAAACTAAAAAGTTTCCCAAATACCGTTCCTACAGACAATCCATAGTACCTACATAGACAGCTACATCATCAACATCATCGTCTACTTCAAACAACTGTATTAATGTGCTAAGTATTTTTTTGTATTGCTACTAACCTTTTTTTTAAATACTGTAAATTTTTAAGACTTTAATTATATTCATTTTTTTTACTCAGTTAGTTTTATTTACTATGCAGAAACTTTAAGTTCTTTTCTTTTTAAACAGATAAAAGTTAGCTAACCATTAAATTTGATTTTTTTCCTAATTTTCTTTTAGCCCTAAAATTGCTTTCTCTTTTTTTTCTAGTTTTGCTAAAAAATAAATTTTTTCTTTAGATCAATAAGGTAACAAAGCCCTGTGAACTGGCTTAGTTTACCTCCAAATTTTATTGGTTAGTTAGGCAAGAACCTACATTATTCACTTTAAATTTTTTTTTTACGTCACACAACATCATAATTTCATCAGCGAAATTGAGCAACTTTTGTTTCATTGGCGCTCAACTTTAAATAGTGTGATAAAACAAAAATTTGGTTTCATTAAATTCAAAATACAACATGAATAAAAACGGAACTAACAACAATCAACTAAAAGTAATAAACTTTTTGTTTTTTGTTATTTCATAAAATGTCTAAGTGGGTAGTGATTTTTCTGTGAGAGTGGCTATACCTTTTTTACCACTTGGTATAGGATAGCAAAACCCTATATATTCTAAAGGCTTAAAACTAAAAATTCTGAACACCCTGTAAAGATATATTTAGTACTCAATCGTGGAATACATTCAACGAATGTCCAACCATTTAGATGAAAGAGAAAATTTGCTAGAATTAGTTATATCAATAAGTTATTAATTTTTTTCGAAATGTTCACATTCTAAAAAAAGTCAGTATAACTCGGAACCCTCTGTATTTAGGTATAGGGAACCATCATGAAGGAGTATTATATTTTTTGGGTGCAATCAGAAACTGCAATAAAATATAGGGTGTTCCATAAGAAAAATAAAACTTTAATACGCCACACTTTATTGGAACACCCTGTATATTTCAAAATATTTTCAAATTATAGTTTAAGTTGGAGTAAAATTCGTGGTATGGGATATTTTTTTCGATATTTGCCCGGTCCCGGACTTTTGCCGAACACAGTAGAAGGGGCAAGTGGCCAGTGAAAACAAAACAATTCCTCAATAGTTTTATTTTACTTTCCAACAGAGAAAACTTTATAGTTTATTTAACGTCAGTTGAAAAAAAGAAGCAATATTTCCAACAGATACTGAAGTGAGCGAGAGAATTGCAAATGAGTTGTTCTAAGTGGTAGTGAAATCGTTTTATTTGCAAGCTTGCGGAAGCAGCATTAGAGAGAGAGGTTCATTGGGCCGATTGAATGAAATGTTTTCCGGTATTTTATTAAATAGGTCAGGTCTGAAGCATAAAAATCAACTCGATGATTGGTTTTTCGGGTAATCGATACAGTATATGAAATAAATTGCCAACGACATTTCTCTCTCGATAATACCCAGCGTATGAATTTATTTTATTCTAAAGCAAACTTTTATACAACCAACTACAAATGAATATTTGCAACTTTATCGAATCTAAAACTTTACTGCACGTCCATATGTTGCTAAAACTTCTGTTTAACTAATTCGGACCTACATGCTTGGGAAAAAGCTATAAAACTTTTTAATTCGACTATATACATTGAAAATAGTTTACTGGTTTTGTTTGCCGTTCGTTCTGCATAGCAACGTTAAAAAAATATCTATTTTGTATGTTTAGACATTGGATGTAGTTCAAGTTTAACTCGTTGTTGCATTAGAGGTCAATAACACGTCGAACACAAGCCGCTGTAACACTGAGGGACGATCAGGCATCGAGTTCTGTTCACTAGGACACAAGGCGACGATCAGACATCGATTTCCAGTCGCTATAACACAAGGGGAAGTTCAGACATCGAGTAATATTCGCTATGACCCAAGGGGACGATCAGGCATCGAGTTCTCTCCGCTGTGACACAGGGGGACGATCAGACATCGAATAATGTTCGTTATGACACAAGGGGACGATCAGACATCGAGTTTTTTTCGCTATGACAAAAGTGAACGATCACAAATCGAGTTCTCTTCGCTGTGACACAGAAGGACGATCAGGCATCGAGTTATTTTCGCTGTGACAAAGGGAGATGAACAGGCATCGAATAATGTTCGCTATGACACAAGGGGACGATCAGCCATCGAGTTCTGTTCGCTATGACACAAGGCGACGATCAGACAAAGAGTAATGTTCGCTATGACACAAGGGAACGATCAGCCATCGAGTTCCGTTCGCTATGACACAAGGCGAAGATCAGACAAAGAGTAATGTTCGCTATGACACAAGGGAACGATCAGCCATCGAGTTCCGTTCGCTATGACACAAGGCGATGATCAGACATAGAGAAATGTTCGCTATGACTCACGGGGACGATCAGACATCGAGCTATGTTGACTATGACCCAGGGGGACGATCAGACATCGAGTTCTGTTCGCCATGACAGAAGGGAGCGATCAGACATCGAGTTCTGTTCGCTATGACACAAGGGAACGATCAGACATCGAGTAGTGTTCGTTATGACTCAAGGGGACGATCAGACATCGAGTTCTATTCGCTGTGACACAAGGGAACGATCAGACATCGAGTTCTGTTCGCTATGACACAAGGGGACGATCAGACATAGACTTCTATTAGCTATGACAGAAAAGGGACGATCAGAAACCGAGTTTTGTTCGCTATGACTCAGGAGTACGATCAGACATCGAGTTATGTTGACTATGACTCAGGGGAACGATCAGACATCGAGTTATGTTGACTATGACCTAGGGAAACGATCAGACATCGAGTTCTGTTCGCTATGACAGAAGGGGGACGATCAGACATTGAGTTATGTTCGCTAAGACTCAAGGGGGCGATCAGACATCAAGTTCTGTTTTCTATGGCACAAGGGGAAGAATCAGACATCGAGTTCTATTCACTGTGACACAAGGGAACGATCAGACATCGAGTTATGTTGACTATGACTCAGAAGAACGATCAGACATCGAGTTCTGTTCGCTATGACTCAGGAGTACGATCAGACATTGAGTTATGTTGACTATGACCTAGGGAAACGATCAGACATCGAGTTCTGTTCGCTATGACAGAAGGGGGACTCAAGGGGGGAGGACTCAAGGGGACGATCAGATATCGAGTTCTGTTCGCTATGACACAAGGAGAAGAATCAGACATCGAGTGCGATTCGCTGTGACACAAGGGAACGATCAGACATCGAGTAATGTTCGCTAAGACCCAAGGGGACGATCAGACATCGAGTTCTGTTCGCTATGACACAAGGGGGCGATCAGACATCGATTTATGTTCGCTATTACAGAGGAGGACGGTCAGACATCGAGTTTTATTCGCTGTGACACAAGGGAACGATCAGACATAGAATTCTGTTCGTCATAAACTCAGCGGGACGATCAGACACTGTGTTCTGTTCGCTATGACAGAAGGGGGACGATCAGACATCGAGTTCTGTTTGCTATGACACACGGGGACGATCATACATCGACTTATGTTTACTATTGGTGCAGTTGAATTTACTTTATTGTATAATCTTTTTTCAAGTTAACTTTTAAAAGCACTGTATAACAATTGAATTGATTTTACTCGGCCAACTTCTTTCTCTAACCTTATTTCCCAATGAAAATCATTTTACCCGATCTCAGACTATGTGCGGCGTGAAAAATTCAATTTTGAAAAGCGGTCAGCCTCGGTTTCAGAGTCTTTATTGAGTTTTATACTTGTTCGGACATTTTCCCGACTCGAGGGACAAAAGGAAGTCTTGGTAAACGTTAGTTGGCTATACTGGATTATACCCGCCTACCGGTATTTCAAAATGCACTTTAAATATTACATAAATGATTTTTAGAAATGTTAAAGAAACTTGTTGCTTGAGGTAAGGAGGTTCGTGAGGGAAAAATGTGACAGTGACTGTTCAATTAAATACGATAATTTGACAGGAAGCTGTACTTTGTATTGAATACCTAATTTATAGAATCGGTCGTGATTGTATATTGGATCACACTGTATTTGGTAGTGTACTTGATTATATTGTTACTGTTATGGACGATATCCACTTTGTAAGACTTTTCGTTTAGACAAACTTAAATAAGATGCCGGAATGTAAAAAACTAATTTCGATGTATAATCTCTATAAGCAATGAAGAAAAAGTGTCTCGACTTGGGGAAACATCTAGTCGTTGGAAGTTAACAGAAAGACAATAACTGATCGAAACTAAATCTAACTTTGGTCGTTGGAAAGTATAAAATACAAAAGTTTCTTGTTAGTCAACAGTTCAACTCTTGGGAATTACCACTTTTTAAAAGGATCTCTTGAATATCGGCTCGGTGATCTGGCAGTTTTCGGTGAACAAATGGGCTTTACACTTTCTTTTTTCTGTGGTCGGTATTTACATAATTTTCTTCTTCTATATAAATGTTTTTTTCCACTACCAGCTGTGATGTTGACACTACCAGCTGTGATGTTGACAATTATTGCTTCTTCTATTAGTGGTTAATATTTTTTCTATTATTCACCTAGTTCAATAATGGACATATTCATACATATTAGATTATACAGAGTTCGGCAAAAGTCCGGGACCGGACAAATATCGCAGAAAATATAAATTTTTCGGAAAATCTTTTTGTACCACAAATTTTACTCCAACTTAAACTATAATTTGAAAATGTTTTTAAATATACAGGGTGTTCCAATAGAGTGTGGCGTATCAAAGTTATATTTTCCCTATAGAACACCCTATTTTTTATTGCATTTTCTGATTGCTCCTTAAAAATATGATACTTGATGATGGTTCACTTTACCTAAATACAGAGGGTTCCGAGTTATGATGACTTTTTTAAAAATGTGAACATTTCGAAAAAAATTAATAACTCATTGATATAACAAATTCTGGCAAATTTTCTCTGACATCTAAATAGTTGGACATTCGCGGAATGTATTCCACGATTGAGTACCAAATTTCTCTTTACAGCGGTACAGAATTTCCAGTTTCATTATTAGATAATTTAATGTGCAGTATCAGGCATATTTCAAATGGAACACTCTGTATGTTAATACTTCATCATATTTGAAAAAATGTCGTCTTTCGAATCGTGTGAGGATGTCCTATACCTAGGTGAATTGTATGCTAAATCAATTTTAAAACATCTGCAATAGGGTACAAGCATAAATTTTGCTATTGGTGGGAATTGACGCTTTATCAGGTCTCCTAACACCCTGCATGCCTATTTTTTCAAAAAAATATGAACTGTACTTTTAAAACGACTTTAAAAATCATAAAATTTGAAAGTCCACCAAAACGCGCTTTACGTCATAAAGATGGCTGCCCCATGGAGTGACGTCATTTGTTTACGTTTTTATTCGTGTATCACGCTCTGAGTGCTTGTGACCTAATTTGTTTCTGAAAGCCTTAAAAATGGATAAAGCCGAAAAAAACTTTGTATTCCAAGTATTGCATTGTTCCAGTGTGTAAATCAACGTCTATTAAAACTCCAGACAAAATATTTGTTACTTTACCTGGTGGCTCAAGCAAAAATACACTTGAAAGAAGGGCATTATGGTTGCAGGCTATGCGTCGAAACATCATTTTCTTACGACCACACATCGTTATATGGTTGGTATACCTATATTATATAAATAAAACATAGTTTAAATCGTACTTACGATAATGCTTTAACTCCTTTTATTTCCTCTGCATTAAAGCAGCTGTTTGACTTCATAAATTCAAGCAGCATAAATGAGTCTACTTTGGGTAAGTTATCAGTTTGTGCTTTTACAAAACCTTCGCTAGCCATATCTTTACTCACAAAATATGAAAGAATCGTCACTGAACACTGAACTAGTGAATAGAATATATTCTTCTAAAAGTTTTAAAATATCCTCGGGAATATCGAATATTTATGTCCACCTTCCACTTTACGTTTACTTTAAGAAATAAAAAAAGCACACACAAACACGTAATGGTCTCAAACCAACATATAATAGTATATTACGTAACGTGTGTGGTAAGGAGCATTTTACGCACGAATGGAAAAGTTACGCACGATGCCGCGTAGCGGCGAGTGCGTAAAATACTCTACAACACGAGTTACGTACTATACTTTACCTACGACCCACTATTACCAATTAAAGAACTAACGTTTAATCATTATTAATATATTGTTGATAATCGAAAGTCCATTTTTCAATTATAATCAATACATATACATAGCCCTTTGGGCTTTTCATAGTTAAACGTGGCCATATCTAATGTTTTCAAATAGTAAATTTTGAATAAAATGGAGACGTCTATTGACAGTTGCTAAGATGTTGCTAGGGAAGCCGTGCGATTTATTTTACAGCTGTGCGTTTTTTTTACAGTGCGTAATAGACGTAATTACATTCATACCAACTGTGTGTTATTGACTGATTACAGGGGGGGTCGTAGGTAAATGATTTTTACGTCGATGAACAATTAATAGTTGATTAAAATACAATATAAACACACAACTACACATAACCTAATGCAATACCGGCCATATTGTCAGAAGTAAACACAAGAGATATGACATCACACGTATCATCGATAGCGTTCGGAAATCTTCGGGTTGTGGTCGGAAAGTGCATTGAAATTTGAATTTTATCTTAAAATTTGGGAGTAATTTCCAATGAAAACTGGTTTATTTTCTATGATTAGTAATTTTTGATATCATAGTTACTATTAAAAATTAATATCCAAGCAAAATATGAAATATGCGTGTCTTAAATTTCAAACTAATGATCTTGGGATAGATCACGTTTTGAGCCTTCAGAAAATATAGGGTTTTGTGGATAGTGATTTTTCTGTAAGAGTGGCTATATCTTTTTAACCACTCGGTACAGGATAACAGAGCCCTATATTTTCTGGATGCTTTAAACGTAATCTATTAAGTTCCTTACAACAACTATGCCAAGATCATTAGTTTGACATTTAGAGAGAATTGCAGATGTTTTAAAATCGATTTAGCATACAATTTAAGAAAATTGTAAATTGCACGAAAAGTATAATACCTAGGTATAGGACACCCTCATACCATTCGAAAGAGGACATTTTTTTTTAATATGATCAATTATTAAAATACAGGGTGTTCCATTGAAAATAAGCCTGATACTGCACATTCAATTTGCTAGAATTTGTTATATCAATGAGTTACTAATTTTTTTCGAAATGTTCACATTTTTAAAAAAGTCAGCATAAATCTGAACCCTCTGCATTCAGGTATAGGGAACCATTGTCAAGGAGTATTATATTTTTCAGGGGCAATCAAAAATGCAATAAAATATAGGGTGTTCCATAAGAAAAAATATAACTTTGATACGCCACACTTTATTGGAACACCCTGTATATTTTATAATATTTTTAAATTATAGTTTAAGTTGGAGTGAAATTTGTGGTATAAAAAGATTTTCCGAAAAATTTATATTTTCTGCGATATTTGTCCGGTCCCGGACTTTTGCCGAACTTTGTATATTTCGAGAATTCAGTGTTAGTAGTTCAACAAAAACTTGTGCTACATAATTTTGTATACCTAGTAGATTGTCTTTAACATATTTGCTGCTCGAAATTACCTATCAAGATAAATTTATTTGAATAAGATTCGCGCTCAACCAAAAATGACTGATGACGTTAACGAGTACGTTCAGAATTTATCGAAAACTGACAGTGTACTTGTCAGTCAGACGACGGGGTAAACGCTTCTCGTGGTGCGATTGTGAATTATTTTTAATTTGTTCTCAAATTTGGCTAGTAAAAATTGTATATACACCATGATGTTGAATTCATTTATAAACCTTGCACCCCATTTCGCTCGTGAAATAAACTTGGTGAGCAACATTATGACGCACATTTCTCTACCACTGATAACTTTATCTCCACCTACAAACACCTCTGTCATCACACGTTTCGATTTTATATTGAAAGACACTCCTTTACGTATCTATTATTACTCAAAAAAATTACCATAAAAATAATTATGGCACACCAATGGAGTCATGAATTCACATTATCGAAAACAATATAAATCAGCTATTTATTTACATATTTTTTTATAGAATTTATAAATAAGAAGTTTTTTATTTGCGGCCAAGTGTCATAAATTTTATTTGATTTTAATTTTATTTCCTACATAGATAAATGTTTCTCAAAAGTTATTTTTTGTAAAGGTGGTATAGAAATAGTTATTCGTAAAGTAACAGATTGTCGCTTGGAAAAGAATGTTGGCGATCTTTTGATAGTCGCTAGTAAATGACTAATTACTATATTCGTTCGCTTGTTCCAACAAATTTGGTAGAGGAAAGTCACCAAATATGGAATAGTATCCTAATATGGAATACCTTCATTTCTCTAAGACTATAAGTATGAAACGCAACACTCGACCATCTTCTGATTCATTCGGTCTACTAACTATCGCACTCACACTACCGGGTCAGTTGCGCGAATGCTTCACGTGTGGCAGGCGAGTTTTGTTTTGTTGTCGTGCAGAAAATTTTAAATGTAAGTAATAAATGAGTATTATCAGCTGTTATGTTTGTTTACGTAAGTGTTATACTATTTAGTATATCGGTATTATGTTTATTTCACCATTTTGTGATCTTTTGTCATTAAAATATTGTGACTTTAAAAATATTTAGAAGAGTTTGAACTAGTATAAAAATCCAAATATGGACAGTCGTCGGTGTCTAATTATGGAATATTAAATTAAATACTTGATGTGTGGGCTCTGGGCACATTATGATTGCGCTGGTCCAGAGTTTGATACTTGGATCTGTGACTTTTGCAAGTAATTATGTAACTTCTTTCATTTATCACAATATATTATATTTATTTAATTGATCTCAAAGATATTAATGTCCATTTTTGTCATTGTTATGTTGATTTATGCTTATATTCCATATATGGATACCTATTCCATATTTGGTTACTCATTTGTGATTTTGTTTTTTGTGCTAGATTTTAATTTGATAGCTAATATATTTGATTAAAGGCTGTTAATTACTACATTTAAATAATGTATGACTGAAAAGTAAAAACATTAAACTGATTTAATTTATATGAAGTTTTTTTTATATCCCAAAAACAAAATGGTATTCCATATTTGGTGACATAATTACTTGCAAAAGTCACAGATCCAAGTATCAATTACTGGACCAGCACAATCATAATGTGCCCAGAGCCCACACATCAAGCATTTAATTTAATATTCCGTAATAAGACACCGTCGACTGTCCATATTTGGATTTTTATACTAGTTTATACTGTTCTAAATATTTTTTAAAGTCACAATATTTTAATGAAAAAAGATCACAAAATGGTGAAATAAACATAATACCGATATGCTAAATACGTAATACGTAAACAAACATAACAGCTGGTAATACTAGTTTATTACTTACCTTTAAAATTTTTTGCACGACAATAAAACAAAACAAGCCTGTCACACTTGAAGAAATCGCGCAACTGACTCGATGATGTGGGTGCGATAGTTAGTAGACCGAATGAAACAGAAGATGGTCGAGTGTTGCGTTTCATACTTATAGTCTTAGAGAAATGAAGGCATTCCATATTAGGTTACTTTTCCATATTTGGTGACTTTCCTCTAAATTATGCCAGAAGTCTAAAGCTCTTCTTGCTGTCCAGGTATTTAGTGTTTGCTTGGTAAAACTTATTGCGATGCCAATTGTAGGTTCTGGTCCGATAGAAACACGTGCGGCACCCTCCCAAGAGAGTCTGCCTTCTCGTTTCCTTCCATGCCAGAATGGCCAGGGATCCAGACCAGCTTTCAAAGCCGCTTGGCTGCCCGAGAAAATTTTTATTGCTCTATGTATAAGATTGGCTTGCTCCAATCTCTCCACACATGAAACAATGTAATGGCGTAAACTTGCATAGGATCCTAGAGAGGTTGAAATGTCTGTCCTAGGTCTGCGTCCGTATACACCTGCACCAGAGCACATGGGCACTAAGCCCGTGATTATTTTTCATTTTTGAAATAATTTAAAACATCGTAAACCAAAATGACAGGTGATATTACTTGACAGGAGCCAACCATGATGTTATATACAACAACTCTGTACATTAACCGAATTAATGATAAATTCATTGTCCCATTTTTCTTTTCTAAACAGTATTTGGAATATAAGAGTGTATTTATAAAAATACTGGTATCTAAAAAGTTTCCTGGAATTTTCAAGCCCATCTCTTTTGATTCGATTAAAATTCGAAGAATCGAAAACCGGGCGAATTTAGAACTGTCCAATATTATGTCACCGACATGCAATATTTGTTCGAATTTATGAGGGGTACACCTGGAACAATAACTCGGCCCGACATGCAAACACAAACACACACCTGTTCGGACCCGTTCTATATTATACCAAGGAATATATTTTTTTATCTTGTCTGTTATCTAATCTTTTAGTTTGTTTAAATTCACCATCGCGTATTGGGAAGTTGCATAACAAAACCGCTTTTTTTTAAAGGTTTACGTAAACTTATTTGAACAAGTTAAAATAGAAAATTTTTTACGAAAATAATTTTCCGAAAATGTTGATGGCTTATTTAAACAGAGTGAAATAAAAGACTTTGTATTTTTAGTCCAATTTCTTAACACCCTGTGGAACAGTTCGGGAAATTTGTAGACTTCACGTTAAGTTAATTACAAAGATCATACTTTTCGCCATCTTTCGGTTTTTATTTAAACTTGATATCTTGATTTCTTTTAAAGAAACACGTATTTAAATCAAAGACTGGAACTGTTTTAATGAGGAAAAAATTGAATTTGTAATGTTTTAATATTCAACAGTAATTTTAAACGAAAAGAGAAACCGGGACAAGAAATTAAAATATTCACTGACAACCAGGCTTTGCTTAAAGCTATGAGCAATCCAACAAATAGGTCTAGGCTGGTAGAGAACTGTAAAGAATCCCTTAACATGCTGGCAAGAGACAACAAAGTGTATCTAATATGGGTGCCGGCACATGAAGGGTTTTAGGGAATGAATTGGCAGACCAGCTAGCTAAAGAAGGTTCTAAATGAGCCTTCACAGCTCCGGAACCGTTTTGTGGAATCACAAAGGATTACAGAAGAGGGGAAGTCAGGAATTGGTTAGCTAAGAGACACCAACTCAAATGGAGGCTGACATAAGAACACCTCCATACTAAGAGTTCACTGAATAAGTTAGACAAGGAAGTCTTCCAGGCTGTTGAAATTGGGTAAGATAAATTTGAAGACAGTTACCGACCTGGTAACTGGACACTGTGCCATAAGGAAGCATCTGCAGACGATGGGCAAAGTTAGTGAACCTATGTGCAGAAAATGTGAATTCTACGATGGAACACTTACTCACATACTCTGCTTCTGTGAGAGCTTATAAGGACTTAGACAGAAACACTTTGGAGTGGAAATAACACAACCATCACAACTACTGAAGATCCCTCCAGATAAACTGGTGGCCTATATAGAAGACACGAAGCTTCTGGAATGGAAGTAGGTAGATAACATGGGTAATATTACAAAGATTCAGTTCAAGTGCCAAACGTATGAATAAATGAGTGAATGAAAAGAAAGAAATGTTTCATTCCTCTTTCCTAACCTCACTCACCTCACACGTGAACCGCGAGTTGTTAAAGGAGCTAGCAGTAAAAAAAACTCGAGTTTTATAATTGGCTGCTTGTTCTACTGCCAGATATTCTGGTACGGGGTTCAAGCTAGAGCCCTTTACCACGAGCAAACATTGAATTACATGTTCGATCTCGTTATTTAGTCTCCAGGTTAACCAATAGTTTGTTCTGGTTGGAGGGTATTTAACTTACTGGTTAGAATAAACCTACAAAGATTAAAGTATTTCGGAGTATGTAATTTTGATAATTAGTTTCTATCCTGGATGTTATTTCTAGTATTGACCGGTTTCTTTATCAAATAGACCATGTAGACTATTAAGATGATGATAACAAAGTACTACACATCGTTAGAGTCCAACTTAATTTATAGTAACAATAAAAAATAATAATAATAGTTCGTTATTCGACCAAAACACAAAACGTTTTTAAAAAGATCCAATCTCAAATGTTTTACGATTATTTTCTTTCAACGTTTCAACTACTTTAAATCTCTCACAACAATTATAGAATAAATAACGTTTACGAATACTATTTTCGATCGAGTTATTTTAATTTTTTCAATTATTCGTACGTTGACCTTTTTTTCTCTAAATACGCCGAAATAAAAATATATAATTGAAAAAGACATGATAACGTATAAAAACACTTGTTGACATTCTCTGGGGCCAGTCTACGAATGTGAATATCGTAGTCGACACCTTTTGCCCACTGCACGAATATTTATCTACCAGCGGCGGACCGATTTTTATTTTTTAGGGTCCAATTTTTTTTCGGCTAAAAGATATTTCACTTTAAAAAGTCTTTAGATGTGGTGCACTCTTTCTAACATTCTTATATCCGTGAGAGGTCAGAGAGTCAGATGCTGCATATATACAGATGGCTCAAAAATGAAAGAAGGCTCAGGATGTGGAGTTTACTCGAGAGCACTAAGCCTAAGGATTAAGTGGGGAATGGGATACCAGCGTGGTTCAAACAGAACAAGCCGGTATCTCAATCGCCACAAAAGAACTACCCAGATAGCACAAACACGTTTCAAAGACTTCTTAAAGACGTGGATTTATTAGCTATTATGCCATAAGTAATTTTTGATGGCAGATGTATTTTGATCACATATATGCATGAATTTTAATAAGAGGATTCAGGCCCGGTTTATCAATAGCAATTTATCCGTCAGTTAATGCTTAACTACCAGTTATTTTGGAAAGGTCGGTTTATCAACAACAGGATAACTTTATCCGGCAGATAAAATGTCAAATATTTATCTTTCAGTTTCAACTGGCAGATAGGTCGATATCTGGAGGTTAAGGTCTATTCGAGGGTCTATTACATAACCCCACTTCATTCGGTAGAGTTGTTGTGTTTTGATTTCATTGTGGTGTTGTGTCAAATTTACTTGGGCTATGAGCGAAGTAAAAAATGGAAAGTACTAGTACTTCTAAGAAGAGAGGATGCAATTTCACAACAGATGAGAGAAATTTGCTTCTTAAAATTGCAAATAAACATAAAAATGTAATAGAAAATAAAAAACGGATGGGGCAACCTCAAAATGAAAAGAGGAGGCTTGGATGCAGGGTGAAGCAGCAATTCGATATTCAAGTGGATCCTCAATCAGTTCTTATATTGATAGAACAGTCTCTTTTGTCATCCTAAATCTTGCATGAAAATCCTGGTCATCCCACTTTTCGAAGTTGTCCACTATTTCCCTAAATGTATAAGGTCTTCTTTCGTGCTCAAGAACTTGAACAATATCCTCGTCCTCCTCGCTATTCAGAAAATTCATTTTCATCAACAACCAAAAAATCTTCAAGAAAGAAAAATAAAAACACATGAACCTTCGGATAAACATTCACCAATAACCTAACAAAAATATCAATTGATGTGACATGACCTTGTTCTTATTACAACCAATGAGATTGCTTACATTCATTCGTCAGTATTGCCAACTTTCTTTATCTGTTAGTTAACAAACTAGAGAATAAAAACGAGTTGATAAACCGCTTCCAAAAAAACTGAAACTGTATCTGCTAGTTACTTTTATCCGATGGATACTTAACTGATGGATAATATTGGCTATTGATAAACCGGGCCTCACAGGGTCAAATTGTTTTTGTGCCATTATGCCTATTTTCAGTTTTAATGCATTTATTTTTTTTGTGCTAGTTTTATGCATATTTTAACAATTAGTGGTGTATTTGGTGCTAATTTTGTACATTTACTTCTCGGTATGTCAGTTTTTAATATATTTGTCAATTTACGATTAATTTACTTTATATTATAACGTGACAACATCGTACTAGCGTTACCCAGCACATGTCTATTGTTCGGGGAATTCCGTAGGCCGATTGTGGATACCCAAGCAAATGTTATTGAAGGAAATGTTGTTGATGATCTTGCGATAGATGCAACTATTGTTCCTAAATTTAAATATGTACCAATTACCAGCGTGGATGTTGAACGAAGTTTTTCTCATTCAAAATTTGTGCTGAGTGGTAGAAGAATGGGATTTACTGTTGACAATTTGGAAAAACGATTAGTTATTGGTTTATTCAAAGACGAGTAGTTTGTAATGTTTAAAGTTTCATTCGTTCCTATTATTTAGTGTTTTTTTTGCAAGAAGTAGGTTTCTGCTTTTTTTAGGAAAAAGTAGTTTCTTTATTTACATTATCGTATGACGAAATGACTTTTATTTTTATGTTTTTTTTGTAAAACTAAAGATATTTGTTTTTATAAATTACTTTTCCTTGCTTTTTTTGAATTTCATGCATATTTATGAGCTTATTTTCAGAAAATTTTGAGCGTTTTTAAGCGCCTATTTTATGTTTTTTTATGCTTAAAAATCCATGCTCTATTCATGACGTTTCGAAGACGTCTTTAGGACGTACATTGTTACAACACAAGGCGTCTTTGGGATATCCATTTTTGTACGTTTTCAAGACACACAGTTTTGGACGAGATTATATACCGTCTTTTCACTTGATGAAAATAAATGTTATATTGCCCTTTTATCTAATTCCACACAATTGTATTATATTTATCACTCTTCTTTAACTAATTTAGCTAATAACTATTATTGAAATATTCTTTCCACCTTCAAAGTGTTTAGATTTAGATTTAGAAGTGGGCTTTATTGAAAAATTCTAAATATCTTCTGTAAGTTCCTTGTGGCATTACTTATTCTTTTTTCTTATTCTACTTTCCACTTCTAGATACAGTTCTCCTGACTTTTCTCTTTTCTCCAAAATATTCAACAACTATCTGATCTGAGTCCACTGTTAGGTTAGTTCCAAATGTTGATTAATATGATTCTCATGTTAAAGGATGACATGAATAGGAAGTGTATGTCTGTGTCGCCCTCTACCATTCAAGTGCTCAATAATTTAGTGATGCTGGAGACTTGCCCCATTAAAAATTGCTAAAAGAGTTCAACGTCCACATTACCAACATATTTAAAACGTCTTTAAAACATCCCTACAAAGGCGTTTTAAACTTCTCGTAAGAAGGACGTCTTAAAACGTCCGTTTTACGTACCAGGAAGTTTTGACCAAAGTAAGACATGAATTGGACGTCTTTAAGATGTAGTGTACTATCTGGGTAACCGGAAAAGGAATTTCTGGCAAAAACATAACAATCTGCACTGATTGTAGACAAGCCCTATTAGCCTTGAACAGACAACGTGTTATATCGGGGCTAGTACTATTATAGAGTGCCGCCAAGGTTTAGCTAAAGCCTCGGCAGATAACAATATTATCCTGAGGTGGGTTAAAGGGCACGACAGGAGTAAAGGTAATCGCATTGCCGATTCTTTAGCCAGGGAAGCGACTGGACTGATAATTTTAGGACCCAGTGACACCTACTGCCTAACGACTTCGACAAACGTTACACCCATGCTCAATCCTTTAAGAGATGGGATGGAATTAAAGGATGCAGTCTTGCTAGGATCACCCTGGGCGACCCTGGCAAGCTGGCGCCGGAGAAATATTTGACGATGTCCAGGAAAAACCTACGTTTAAGAAAAACCTACGTTTAACAGTAGGATTTCTGACTGGCCACTGACAACTAAGAGGAAACACCTCCATATTATGGGGCTAGTGGAAACACCTCTATGCAGAATGTGTGAACAGGAAGATGAAACTGTCAGGCATGTCTTATGCGAGTAACCGGAGTTATCGTCAATAAGAGAGTGCGTGTTCGCTGAGTCTTGTCCTACACCTGCCGATATAAAGGAGATGTCTCCTAGTGACCTGTCCACCTTCCTGAGACGGACATGGATGGACGATGACCTAGGAGGACAACTCCTCGGGAGAATGTACAATGGGACACATGTGGCCTACTCTACAGATACAGATCCGTGAGAGGGGATTCTCTAACATTCGAAGGTGATCGAGCAAGATGCAGTAACTTCGCTGCTGGCTTTTATCCGTCGCCAGTGGCATCACACCTTATTGTATCGTTTATTCGAGGGTACTTTATAAAAGGGTCTGTTTTAAAGCAATATTTTTAAGTCAAAAAATAAAATAAAAAGTCCTGAAGCTGTTGAGGTGAGTTATTCTTAATTAAAACGCCATTTAGCGACGAAAAATTCCCAACTGAAAAGCCACAAATCTTCCGAAAACTTACAGTTTCGCTGTCCGACTCAGAAAAAGAGGAGGGAAAAAAAGTGTAATTGGCAAACTTCGGAATCCATTCAATTGTTTTCACAAGCTAATCGTACAAAAAGGTTCTCTCACGGATAGAATCTCGTTTACGTGCTATAGGAAAATACACAATTGGCTGTTACTTTGCTAAAAGTAGACCTTTAAACTTAGATTAAATGACTTTCAAGCTTTGCCGTTTTACACCTTAGGCTCTTTAGTTCGGAAGCCGAAAATAAAAATGGGATTTCTTTATAAGCAATTTCTCTACTTTCATATAAAGAACCAAATAAATTATAGACCCAATAGTTTTAATAATAAAGGGAAAGGAATAATCAACATTAATCTAGTTTTTAAAATAATTAAAACATCGTAAAAACATACAGAATTCGACAAAAGAAAATATAAATTATGTGAAAAATATTTTAATACCACATATTTCACTCTAACTTAAACTATAATTTGAAAATATTTTGAAATATACAGTGTGTTCCAATAAAGTGTGGCGTATCAAAGTTATATTTTTTCTTATGGAACACCCAATATTTTATTGCATTTTCTGATTGCTCCTTAAAAATATGATACTTCTTCATGATGGTTCACTTTACCTAAATACAGAGGGTTCCGAGTTATGCTGACTTTTTTAAAAATGTGAATATTTCGAAAAAACTTAATAACTCAATGATATAATAAATTCTCTTACATATAAATAGTTGGACATTCATTGAATGTATTTCACGATTGAGTACTAAGTATCTTTTTACAGGGTGTTCAGAAGTTTCAGTTTCATTATTAAATCATTCAATGTGCAGTATCAGGCTTATTCTGGAACTCCCTATATTTTAATAATTCATCATTTAAAAAAAAACGTCTCTCGAATGGTTTTAGGGTGTTGGGTATAAGGGTATTATACTTTTCGTGCAATTTACAATTTTCTTAAATTGTATGCTAAATCAATTTTAAAACATCTGCAATTCTCACTAAATTTCAAACTAATGATCTTGGCATAGTTGTTGTAAGAAACTAAATAGATCACGTTTCAAGCCTTCAGAAAATATAGGGTTCTGCTATCCTATACCTAGTGGTTAAAAAGATAAAGCCACTCTCACAGAAAAATCACTATCCACTTAGACATTTTATGAAATAACAAAAAACAAAAAGTTTATTACTTTTAGTTGTTTGTTGTTAGCTCCGTTTTTATTCATGTTGTATTTTAATGTTTTAAACAATAATAATTAAACCAATCTTCAACATAACACTCGCATTGTGTTTGAACCACTCGGTATAGGAAAGCAAAATCCTATATTTTTCGAAGGCTTGAAACGTGATCTATTTAGTGTCTTACAACAACTATGCCAATATCATTAGTTTGAAATTTAGACAGAATTGCAGATGTTTTAAATTCGATTTAGCATAAGATTTAAGAAAATTGTAAATTTCACGAAAAGTATAATACCTAGATAGGACACGCTTATACCATTCGAAAGAGAATATTTTTTTTTAATATAATGAATTATCAAAATACAGGGTGTTCCATTTAAAATAAGCCTAATACTGCACATTGAATGATCTAATAATGAAACTGAAAATTCTGAACACCCTGTAAAAAGATATTCAGAACTCAATCCTGAAATACATTCAACGAATGTCCAAATATTCAGATGTAAGAGAATATTTGCTAGAATTTGTTATATCAATGAGTTATTAATTTTTTTCGAAATGATCACATTTTTAAAAAAGTCAGCATAACTCAGAACCCTCTGTATTTAGGTATAGGGATCCATTATGAAGAAGTATTCTATTTTTAGGGGCTATCAGAAAATGCAATAGAATATAGGGAGTTCCAAGAGAAAAAATATAACTTTGATACGCCACACTTTATTGGAACACCCTGTATATTTCAAAATATTTTCAAATTATGGTCTAAGTTGGAGTGAAATTTGTGGTATGAAAAGATTTTTCACAAAATTTATATTTTCTTCGATATATCTTGCCTCAAGATCTTTAATTTTCAAAAAAAAAACCACCAAATTTAATTTTTTTGCCAGAAATAAAACTAAAAACTTGTATACTATTAACAAAGCTTGCCGACTCGCTAGGTGGCAGTACTCTCGCGTACTCACAGTTCCCATACCATGCTCCTAAGCGCTATCAAGATAAAAAAGCTTTTGATGGTGTTTCATTGATTAACTCTGAATAAATTCTAGATGAAATGTTATTGAAATTGTTAGTGCGAAGATACTTTATAAATACAGCCCTCTCTATACTTCGGTTCAATGAAAAAGAGAGACCTGATTAGTAAATGAATAAAATCTCAAAGGCACACACAAGCTATTTTCTCTTTCAAAGCCGTATGTTTTCTATGGATTCACACCTTCCTTTAGATGTGGTTCTCCTGTTCTTTATTGCGGCATTAATTACTGTAGCTACCATACTTCTCTTTAATTAATAAACAGAAATTCTATTCTCAATTAAAGCCCCCATATATGTCATCATCAAAACATTTTTAAATATTCACCTCTTGAAAACGCAGGGTTGGATCAAAGAGAAAATACCACGACCTTCCAAATATCACCACATCATAACCAGCTGGTGATTTTAAAGGGGTGGACCATATTCGCATTGTTAACTATCAAATTGGGGGTTTTAGAAGTGGATAGACTGCAAAATTTTCCGAACTATATAATCACCTCCAAGTGGTTATAACTTTACATTTACATATGGCGGTTGAATGACTTTATATAGAACAAAAAAGTGAGAATATTTTTTATTAAGAGCTTTCTTTCAATGTCAAAGGTAAGCTTTACGCTCCTTAATTGGAGGAGAAAGTCGAAGGAGACTCTTGGAAATAAAATGGAAAATATCAGAAGCTGCGGGTTTTATATTATGGAGAAAATTATTATATGATCTTGACCTTATTTTATAAGCATATACATATATGTATGTATATTGAAAAGTTCTTAGCCTACTATAGAACCAAACAAAATTTCAATGTTAAAATATTTTATTACTCAACACATTCTCCTCTTAATTGGATACATTTCTTACAGCATACCTGCATCGTCTCTAGATCTTTCCAAAAAAAGTTTCTTTTTGCTCTGCAAACCAGACCTCCACAGCTTTTATTACCTCTTCGTTGGAAAAAATTCACCTTTTAAACTTTTTTCAGTTGAGGAAAGAGATGATAGTCGGACGGAGCCAAATCTGGTAAATAAGGGGGATTTTCTAGTAAATCAAACCCTAAATCACGAATTTTTTGCATGGCAACATGAGATTTGTGAGCAGGATCGTTGTCCTGCAAAAGCAAAACACCTTTGGATTGCTTTCCGCGTCTTTTCTCTTCAATTTTTTCCCGTAGAGTGGTCAAGTAAAGTCGAATAGTAATCTCCGGTTATTGTTCTACCCTTATCCAAAAAATCAATCATGATTACTCCATGGCAATCCCAAAAAACTGAAGCAAGAACTTTTCCAGCAGATTTTTGGACACGAAACTTCTTAGGTCTTGGAGAGGACGAAGGACATTGATCACCAAGGCTATTAAGCATATCTTCGTAAATCTTCTTACCTCTTAACCCTTTTAAATACAGGTACTTGATGATGGCTCGATACTCCAATTTTTCGATTTTCGCAATTTCGGTAGACAAATTTTTTCTTTTAATTTATTTCGTAACTCTGGTTTACTTTTTTGACGCCCAGCTTAACACTGACACTTCTAATGAGTTATTATTCGTTGCTATGGTCACGCAATATTTTGTTTATGAATGGAACTGGTCTGTATAGCTCCTTATTGTTTTAGAGTTTGTGTTTTTGGTGGAATATTATCTTTCTTTTTCATTATTGATTGTACCATTTAAAGATAAATATGAACGTCACACAGTTGTATACATTTTCGTACTAATAGTCCTTAAGAACTAACTTCAATTAAAAATTGACGACTTTCATATTCTCCCCAAGAATAAACAAAAAACAGAATGATTAATTTCTTTTGGAAAAAGAACAAAGAGAGAGTTTCAGACGTTAGGTTTGTGACAAACAAAAAGATTAATATTTTACTGTACAGACCATGAGCGCAACTGAACGTAGAAACATATAGAGAAAGATTTAAGTAGAATATTGTATTCTACGAACAATGACAGGTTTCTATTTATATTTTTATGATTTGTGTGATAAAATATCATGAAATTTAGGTTAATTTATTGTATTTTGAAGTCCATCTAAGACCGAATCCAATATACAGTTAACAGAAGCAAACATTAGCCCCGGAAAATATGCGAACTAAAAGAAGGTCATCGCAACGAGCCAATCCGGAGCTAATGTTAACGAACGTACATTAGTAGTTAGTTAACATAATCGAAATAATATGACCGAGTGATTTCATCAACATACATCATCCTATTCATTTTTAGTGTCTTTTATTATATATTTTGATTATATTATTTTTGGTCCAATATCAATATTTTTATTGATGAGTCTAATTTTGACTTTTTTTACATATCTCTCAACAGTTGACATTTAGTATCGATATTTGGTTATCGATTCAAAATATCGATTGTTAGTACAAAAATACAACTACAGCGACATGAACACGCCCACCAGGGCTCATGTTTGCTTCTGCGGACTGTATATACCTTACATTACCTTATTTTAATAGTTTTTATATGACGCCACTGGAGTCGACCGTAATTAATATGATTAATGATTAAAGCTATTGTCAAAGACTCCTAACAAAACGAAAAGATATATTGAATTCAGAAAATCAGACGCAGGCTTCGTAGTTAAATAATATACAATTGCTCATTCTTCTCTCCCAACAATTAGACTGAGTGTTGGGGAATAGGTCGACGCTGACTACAGGTAGACAAAATTTATTGTCACGCGAATGCCTCTTTTCTTTTAAAATTTAAGACAGTTTTATTATGTGTATGAATGTCATTGTGGTATATTCAATTCCAAGATGATTAAAGAGAAAAACCCACAGGGGCGGTTCAAGTATTACGCAAGTACTATTGGGGGGCGGGGGTCTTTGTTTCGCTTATTTTTGATGGTATGGAGGATCGTACTAGATTCTTCAGAAAGACAATGCCTTAAGCACCTTATAAACGGGCAATATTTTTAGTGCAATATCATATTGCTCGTTTAGAAGCACCTTTATAGTATGATTATTTTACAACTGAAATGTTTGGCTGGTAAAATAACATTTAGTTTTGGAATCTTAACTTCACCGACAACTTATCTGTTACAGTTTACTATTTATAAGCTTTTATTATAAAATTATTGAGACCAGATACCTTGCCAATGAAATATTGTGAAATATACTTTACCCACTGTAAGAAATTTTAGCATTTTTCTAATTGATATGGAAAATATAATCGATTTCAAAGCAATTAATCTCGATTGATTGACTTTTTATGGAATTACGATGAAAAAATTTTATATTTGAAATTTAAATTCTCGTATAAACGCCCACTTTGAACGTAGCATATTTTTCGATTTGTTCATTTTATGGATTTTTTATTTTTAATAAAGTTTGGAATGTACAAAAAAAGGTATGAAATTCACTGATTATGAGACTGAAATACAGATTTGGAATGAGCACAACAAAAATGTTTGATTACAGCCCGAAAAACTTTTATATTAGCTTGTTTGCTGTATCTCGTGAAATAAAGTCTGTAAAAGGGTGGAAAATTATAAGGAACACATTTTTTTAAGTCAATATTTTGGAAGCTATTAACTACGGAATAATAATGCATAATTTTATGTGGAATCTGCAAATTTAAAAATATACAGAGTGTACCCCGTATAAATAAAAAAAGATAGAACGTGTCGCGGGACACACGGTAGTAGCTTTAGTTCCTTTTAAGCAGAAATTATGTAATACATCCGACGTTATAGATGAACAATTTGCATATTCCTCGGTGGTCGAGTAGTAAGCAAACCAGACTCTCACACGGTAGACCCGGGTTCGATTCCCCGTGAAGAAGTTTTTTTTTATTGTTAATTTTATTTTTAAATAATTATTCTGCTTGATATTAATAACGACAATGGTATATGGTATATATGGTACGGTACCCTTCATGAGGAAGTCCGACTGGCGTTTTCAATTTGAAGTTATATTACAGTTTATAGAAATTTTTATTTTCTAGATTTTTTCTCAAGTGCGTCGTAGAAAAAATGTGCTGTTCGACTCGTGTGAATTGTCCATATCGCACTTGAACATTCAAGTTTTCAAAATTTCAACACCCTGTATTACGAAAAGTAAATTTGCTAAACCCCTTCATCCTCATATCATTTTGTCCAATTTTACGAGAGGAATCTACATGCAAACGTTGTAATTACCCTTAACGTTCGAGATGCTTATACAATTTTTTGCTCGATCGTATCGAAATAAATTCCGAATAAAATAATTTGAATTTCTTCGAAATGACGAAATGTCAAAAGTGACATTTATACTTCTCGATCAGTTTAAAATATATTTTGCATTTTGGTGAAATTGTTTTTATGCTATTTATTACATTTCGACGTCTGAACGGTAAGTAAATCACTTACCGACGTGTTAAACTTAGAAACCAGTAAACACAACCTACCGTCCTGACAACCGATGCTGTAAATAAACAAAAAAGATCAATCGCGCAAAAAAAATATGGAAATAATAGTAAAAATTTATCCGAACAAATCCAAGTAGATCACCAGCACTGCGAATACCAGCTTTGCATATAATTTTAATATAGCATCGGTGGTTCAGTGGTAGAATGCTCGCCTTCCACGCGGGCGGCCCGGGTTCGATTCCCGGCCGAACCATATGAATCGCTGCTTTGTAAACGAGAGAGAGACTCAGGAGAGAGCACACGTACGCAAGCAAGGCACATAACGAAGCAACGTAACATAACGTGACGTAACGTAACGTAACGGTCAGATCTTTTGCGTCGCGACCCCTGGTCGCTCAAACATAACCTGACGTAAAGAACTAAAATAAGAGTCAACTCTTAACCCTTAATAAGCTTCGTCAAAAGCGTCCACTATCTTTATTGGTACAGATATTGACCTTTGTCGCGCCAATGGACCACCCTGTAGTAAATACCAAGCAAGTGACAGTCAAACTGCCCTTGAAGCACTTCAGAGCTCTAAGGTGACATCTCGGCTGGTATGGTAATGTGGCGAAGAACTTAGAAGATTGGAGACTCGGAACAGTGTAATACTGGAGTGGGTCCCAGGTCACAAAGGAATCGCCGGCAATGAAAATGCTGACAAACCAGCTGTGAGCATTCTCAGATGCTCCACTAGGTCATGGTTAAAAGGGTGGGTAGAAGAACAACACAATAAACACTGGAAGAATACGCTCAGGCAAACACATGGGAAGAAATTCATAAAAGAACCATCAGAAAAAGTAGCGAAAGAACTGCTCTCAATGAGCAGGAACAAACTACGCACCATAACGGGGCTTCTTACGGGAGACTTTCCCACAAAGGAGCACCTGAACAAAATAGGGCTGTATAACGGAGACCTCACATGCAGGAGATGCAAAAAGGACACTGAAACAGCTCTGCACAAATTATGCAACTGTGAGACGCTGGACCACAGGAGGCAGAAACTGTATGGAAGACCCCTAATGACTCCAGAAGACTTCTACAACCATCCAGCAAAGAATCTGTATGAGCTAATACAGGGAACATATTGGCTGAATAGGCTGTAGTCAGAGCACTAGGAGGATCCACAATAAGGAGGCTGAAGTGGTGCTGGCGAAGGCAAAGTTTCAACGCATTTTGGTTAGGTTTAGCCATATTTGACATGTATTGCACACAATTTATGTCAAAACTCATCATAACTTAACCTAAACGCGTTAATATTTTGCTTGGTTTCCACTATTTGTTGTTCTTAGATGTATTCACAACGCATGTCAAACAGCTACTGCCGGCTTGCACGCGGGGAGCTAGATCTCCTCGCTCGCGCCCGCCTATGACGGCGCGCCTGCGTGAGCGTTTAAATGATTCTAAGAGCGCCAAATTTGAATATTTTAAACAAGATCTAACAATATATTTGGTTTAAATCACGAGAGAAACGAGATGAGACGAGATATCCAGTTTATCTCGTCTCGCGGCAATCACTACCAGTGATGTATCAATATAAAAAGGATAAATCCAGTGATTTGATACCCCCTTTCTATGTTCATTCGCAAGAAAGCAGACTATTTTATTTCAATTTAATAAAAATATGTCGAAGTAATCCTCCCAAATATGTACTAAATGTTTTTAACCTGTATCGACACGAGAAAAATGTATAAATTTATATAACATGCGACACGAGGTATTAAATGCATTGGGTCGATAACACTGGAATGGAATAACTTGAATCAATATTTGTACAGCCTTTGGTTTGTTTCTGATAAATACCAGATTAATTTTCAATTAAAATGCTTCCGATGCAGGACAGAAAAAACATTAATACAAAGTATTGTTTCAAAACAATTTTTACTGAATATATAGACAAATAAAAATATAGATTTATCTGATGGCGCTGTGTTTGGTGTTGAGAATCTCGTTTGGAAATTTGAAAGTTCGTTAACGGAATGAAAATAATAACAGAAAAGTATTAAAATGGATTTAAAAGACGGAATGTATGATATGGAGATGGAGGTTTAATTAAAAACGGAGCAATATTAGTTATATATTTTAAATGAAAACATTAAAATGTGCGAAAATAAAGAATAATAATAATAAATAATGACAAAGTCACTATTTTGTGTAAGTCTTAACGTTCTACCACCGTACACCAACTACCAACAAGTAAATTCACTTGCGTCGGAACGTTTGAAAATTTTGGTACATCTTTTCTCTGACGCCTTACACGTCTGTTATCATAATACAACAGTTACGAGGGACAGTCGTGTGGTTAAATACGTGTATTACTGATTTACGGCACAATCCGATACAGGTTTTCTGGGCACAAAATACTACTATAGAAAAATTCATTTATTAAAGCTTAGGATTCGATAAAGTAAATTATTGATTAAATTGTTATGTTTTACAAAGTAATGATTACAAATGTTTAAGTATACTTGGTTTGGGGTGTTGTTTCTGTAATTTTTTAGTTTTAATATTACGATTAGCAAATTTCAGTGTATAATAAATACGTAATATGTTGTATATAATGAATAAAAATAATCAACTGGGAAATTTGTACAAGGATGACACAATTTAACATTCTTAAAGCTATTATTAAGCTTCATACCTACACCATATTCAGGGGCTATTTTATTAAATTTATCTATAAATGTGTTTTCCAATTCTATAACGAGTTCCACAAAATTTTTGGAAGGCAGAACCATATTATAAATGTTGGATGAAACACTATAATCTTTATATTTCATAAAAACGGTAGATTCTCCTTCTAGATCATTTATCTTAATAAATTCTAAGCAAGTGTTACAGGAATGCTGCAATAAACACTTTTTAAGTAGGTATCCAGTAACGTATACCAGTGCAATCCCATCCACACTTTTTATATTTCTATAATCAGTCGTAAACACTTTTAGAGGAGTATAGGTATTATTTGTAGTCGTAGAACTAACTGTACTTTCAAGCAATTCAGATTTTGTATTAGGCAAAAATGCAAATTACAAATTTTTATCCTATTATAACATTGTTCCACCGTTATATTGGCATATGTGGTTTCCTTTAAGCCCAAAGCATTTTTCCCAGCTTCACATCTGCAATATAATATAGAAAATGAAAAATGTTTACTTGTATACTACTAAATTACCTTTTTTCTCACCTAATTTTGTCTTTGCGCATCTAAAAAACGGTCTCTCTTTCAGT